>VCCN01000538.1:638410-656975 GCA_006491835.1 Architeuthis dux
GAATTTTTATTTTAACACCCATAGTTTAGTTTCTGCAGCTGGTCAATAAATTAGCAGATCCACTGCTAAAGAGCCATTTCCCCCCCATTTTGAAGGACCCATAACTTCCAAACCATATAGAATAGCAGTTAAATGAAGCCAGAAATGGCTTATTTATGTGGGAAACTACTGGGATACTAAATGCTAGATATATCCTTAAATACCAAGAAGGACCAAAGTTGGCAAAAGAATGCTTGAAGCTTGCGACATGCAAATTTAAGCAGATTTGTCCACCGTTTGTTCAATCAAGCTGAAATTTACGGAGTTGATTTGTCTATAGAAAAGTTGAGATTTAAAGGGTTATAATGCTTTAATTTATTGATACTTAGATAGTCGTTGGAATTCTTCTGAAATGTAGCACTTTCTGTGGTAGTTTGGCCAAGTTAGATATGAGTAGGACTTTTAAAACTTTTAGGAATGAAAGAGGATAGATTGAACTATGATTCAGAAAGATTTGAACCATTTTTTTCATGCTTTCAAAAAACACATAAGATTTTGGGTTTTTACTGTAATGGTCCTATGTTTAGATCATCAGAAAAGTATTTAATGTTTTTAAACTCTATGTTTCAATGTTGTACACATCAAATGAATATAATCCAGTGAAATTTTATTTTAATACCCTTAATTTAGTTTCTACAGCCGGCTCAACATTTAGCAATCCCCCCTCCCCCAGAAAAAGCCATTTCCCCCTATATTGAAGGACCCATAACTCCTAAACCGCACAGAATAGAGGTAAAATGAGAAATGGCTTATTTGGGTGAAAAACTACAAGGGTACCACATTTCACCTAGATATCTTTTTAAATAGCATAGCATGAAGTGTCAAATTTGGCAAATCATGCTTGCAGCTCGCAACATGTAAATTTAAGCAAATTTCAATTTGTCATAACTTCTGAACCATTTCTTCAATCAAGCTGAAATTTGCAGGGTTGAATTTTCTCTAGGAAAAGTATCAGCTACTGAAATTTCATCACAATCTAAGATGGTGCCCAAGGAGTCATTAGGTGAGTTGATTTGGAATGACCCATATACATATGTTTGTGTATGTATGTGTGCATGTTTTGTATGTGTGCTTTTTATAAAAATATAGATTTGTCATATACATATACATATGTTTGTGTATATGTGTGTGCATGTTTTGTATGTGTGCTTTTTATAAAAATATAAACTCTGTATCTATGTACATGAAAATGTATATATAGCAGTGAATATGAGGTGGAATGGGACTATTTGACAGGCGTGGGCGTTATGGCGTGGGTGTTTAGGTGTCATCTGATTTGGCATAAGTTCATTTGGCGACTGACGTTTTGGCATTTGAAAAAATGTTGATTGATTAATTATCGTTCAAAGGTGAAACTTTAAAAAGCCTTAAAACTGTAAGTTTGACTTAAATGGAAAAAAGATTTTGTGTTGTAATAAAACTTGAGTTTAAAAAAATTAACAGACGGTTTTTATTTAAGTTTACTCTCATATTTCAGTTTATTTGGAGTAAATTAAACAGTTTCAAGAATTGCCTATGATTTAATTAAAATCAAAAACTAATTTACCATTGATTTTTATTAACATTCAATCGACTTTTTAGTTTACTTAAGTTTTTAAGTTATAAATTTTGAGCAATTTTACATTAAATAAAACCTTACATTTTGACATTCAATTATTATAATAGACTTTTCAGAACAGATCGATTTACAATTGTACATGAAATAAGACATGTTTACCTTGGAGCTATTGTTAAGTCATATTTATTAGACTTTTACTTCTATTTTAATTGAATAAACCTTAAATTCCCTTCAAATTTTACTACTATTCATTTGACTTATTAATTTATTCCCAAAATTAAAATTTTTATTTCACTTTGCAGTTATTAGTTCCTTTGCTCGATAACATCTTAATTGCTGAATGAGTTTGAAAACAAACAAATTATATTATTTATTTATTTCAGGCTGCAAATTTGTGTACATGGGTAACCTGACTGGAGAATGAACATAGGATAGATGGCACTGACCTCTGGTGACCTCTAAAGGTCAATTTAAGTACAAGGGTAATTTGAGCTCACTATTAACATAGGATATGTCATATTAACCTCAGGTGACCTATAAAGGTCAGTTTCTTAAAAGGTCATCGTGGGCATTTTCTTAGTGCAATTTCTACATTTTCAAAATTTTCTCCTACCTTTTTAACAAAACAAAGGAAGTATTTTCTTTCTTTAAATAAAAAATTTATATTCAATTATTTCCTATATGCCAATATTGTTATGCATAACTCTTTCCAATAAAGTTATACATCACCTCTGTAGATGCTTAAATATCTTTATATATTAAACAATCTTTCCGTTTAAGTGACTCTAGCTTCCTAACCCCAAATTAACATTTTATTAATCGCTACCATTCATATGTGTTTAGAGGGAAATTTATCGATACTTTTTGGCAAATGTATGCGCATGGAATTTTTTTCTAAATCTAAAACTTTTAATGATTTCTTCATTTATTTTAATTTTTTTATGTGGACAGAAAATCCGTTCTTTTAGATTTTAATTTTACTTTTAGCTTCTGCCCGGAAACTATACAGATCGACATACCGCCATTTCATAAAAAAAAATTACCCATGCTATAGTAAAAAATAAGGGGCCTTGGCCCAAATTCTCAGACATTGATAACGATTAAAGAAACTAGGTGACAGTCAAAGGAACATTAGGACAATAAGTATAATTAATGAAAAAGGGATATTTAAACAACAGGTTACAATAAAGATAACAATACTACATTCTTCTATGACAAACAGCTGACCATAATTTGGCTAACAGACAATGGTTAGTTGGCAGATATAAATTCCCAATTACTACTCGCAATTCCCAATTACTACACGCAATTAAAAAAAAAGACGCAGTCTACTAACAAAAACACAGCACACATTCCCACCCACAGCCTTCACATTTAGAAATAACAAAGTAATAAAAGAGGGAGCCTCTTTTATGTATTTAATGAATAATCATAAAATACATTTCTCTGGGGATTTGACTCAGAAAGGTGTCAGCCTAAATCTGTTAAGCTATGATGATCCTCACTATGTTGAAATGTTTTATTATTAGCAAAATTGTTCAGATTTACAATAAATACAGGCACTTAGACACAACTCGCTAGTAGAGTTTTCGCCTCAGAGATTCCACACATATCTTTCACACAGAAAACTTTCTCCTATGCCAATACTACTGGGACCTCAAAAACAGAAAACACATGGTGTGTGAATCGGTCTCCATGCGGCCAGCACATTTTTAGGGTTTTTTCATCTGATTTATAGTCTGGGTGATTGACTTGATTCTGTGTTTTGGAAAGGCTTCTCTGATTCAATTACTGATTTTTCAAATACCAGTGCCCTTGACTGGACCCACTGGAAGGATGGCAATCTCTATTTTGAGAAAGCTCTGTGTTATCATTTACTACATGACCTTCCAGTTTCGCTTATATATATATATATTTATACCTTGTGGCTATAGTAGATTGTATTTATCTTAGTTTAACACTTGGTGTCCTGTTTACACAGTAATGCCTTTCATTTTTCAAAAATGTATCTTGTAAATAAATACCAATGCTAATGGCATACACGGTTTGATCACTTTCTTTTAAAAATAAGGAATTATTTTAAACATACACCCGTTTTTTTATTTTTAAATTCCCTAGTTAGACATAAAGACAGAGTTAAAGATTGTTCATTTTCTTCAATATCTTTACTTTCTTCATACAGGAAAAATACAAATTGTTACAATAATTCATTTATATATATGTGTGTGAGTGAGTGAATTTATATATGTGTGTGTGTGTGTGTGTGTGTGTGCATTTGAATAGAAGTTTATTTGTAAAAGAAAGGTGTTGAAATGAATAAGGAGAGTCTAAAATAGCAAGGGAACAAATTCAGTTAAAATCAATTGTGTCTTGTTCTCATAAAAATATTTAAGTGCAAGTGTGGAGTGTGAGCAATATTAGGAGAAAAATCAATTGAAAAGTTGAGGGAGATTGAGATGAGAGATAGAAAGAGAATGTGACAAGCAGAAGATAAGGAAAAACAAGAAAATGAAGATAAAGTAATGAAGAGTGAAAAATGAATAAAAAAAACGAGACTGAAGTGAGTAAAAAAGAAAGAAGATTAAAGAGACTAATAATGAAGAAGGAAATGTAAAAGAGAACAAAAAAATGAGAAGGGGTGCAACAATAAAGGAAATAAGTTAAAATACAACAGACTGAAGAAAAAAAAGAAACTAAATGAAAGAGCAAAAAACAAGTAGAGAGAGGGGAGAGAGAGAGAGAGAGAGAGAGCAAGTAGAATGAGTCTGCCCTTATAAAAAAGATGAAGGGAGATTTAAATGACAGAACGAGAAAGAAAGAAAGACAACAAGGGAAAAACAAAGGGGATTTTAAAACAGGAAAGAATAAAACAAAGAAGGAAAATCAAGAAAAGTGAATGAAAAGAAACAGAAAAGAGGAAGATGATGTAAACAATAAAAACAAAGATAATAAACAACCAATAGGAAATAAATAAAGAAGTGGGATGGAGAAAGAAAAGAATGAAAGATGAGAAAAGAAGAAAGAATGGAGGAGGACGGTGAAGAAGAAAAAGAACTTGAAAATACATTAGAACAGAAATGTTAGAAAAATAGTTCATGAAAATCAATAGAAGAGGGAGAATGAATCTTGTAAAAATATAACAAATGGAAAGAATGGGAAGAGGGGAAAAGTGTATGTCTGGAGAGGACAAACCAGGATTCTTGTGGAGTTATCTGCCCCTGCTGAGTCAATAGCATGTCTCCTCAGTCTGCCTGCAAAAAGGTGTTTCAATGTTTGGCAGGCAGCCAAAAATTGACAACCATACAACTATCCAACCTATCAGCCAGTCAAGCAACCAGCCAGACTTCCAGCCAGGCAGCCAGTTGCTGTGCTTTTGCCAAATGATACACAAACAATCAATAGAAATTGTGTTGCAGAATGTTAACTTGGATGGATCTTGCTTAACACTCCTTAACACACACACATATGAACCATTCTATTGTGCTTCTTCAATGTACACAGATTTCTTTCTTTTTTGTCTGCTAGAAAGCACCACTGCTGTCTACCATCTTTATTATGAGTATAAGAAATAAAAGTAGCAGCAGCAAAAATAGTATCATTGGTCATAGCATTAAGTGGGTTGAGTATTGCTGGTTATTCAACTTGTCAAATTAGCATAAACATGGCTGGTTTGCCTTTGAAGCTTTTAGTTGGCAAGACTTGCATACCTTATTTCCACTGCTGTCATTTCATTTATGTACTTTTGAAATCTGTGTTAATATCTGCCAATTAAGATGATTTACTACATGTCAGTGTTGAGAAAAGCAGTGGTAAGAAGTGAGGCTCAATTGGCAAGAAACCTGAGATTACTACTACTTCTTCTCTCTGATTATTTGTTTTAATCACACTACTTGTGTTGGTAGTATCATCTTAATAAGTGCAAGATGTGATAGTTTGTTTGGTAAAAAAATGAGTCTTCTTTCATTTGCCAGCTTAGGATCAAGCTTAGCAGTAAGCATCTAGATCAGGGGTCGCAAACTACAGCCGACGGGCCAAATCTGGTCTGAGGCCTTATTTCATCCGCCCCACCAACATCATTGAATATGTGACATTGCATACAAAAATTCTTTGTTTTTCTTATTTGGTTAAGCAAACAATAAAATTCAGTATTGAAAAATAGAGCAAAAGTATCATTTTTGCAGTGGCCTCAAATGAAATGTTTTATAGCTAAAAATGTTTAACTATGCATTCTTGCTGTTCTATAAATATACTCAGCTAAATTTGAACCACAATTTGACAGTATTTTGTTCCCCACCAAAAGAAAAGAAATTCATAGTTCTCATTGATTGATAGTATGTAGAAGTTTATGTAGGCATATTCTCCTATAATGAAAAACATTAAAGTAATTAAAACTCAAGCAGTTTCTATTACCTTGTATGATCCTTGTTTTCATTTTATATTCGCTGCGGCCCACAAAACATAAAACACATTTCTAATCCGGCCCGCCTCCCAAAAAGATTGTTGATCCCTGATCTAGATCACAAGTTCAAACACACAGGAAACTTTTAGAGGATTGAAAGGATCTAGATAAAATAAACATATCTATATACATATATATCATGATCATGATCATGAGCCACTATAAGCCCACTGCTGAACAAAGACATTTCCCAGCTCCTTTCATGCAGACTGTGACTGTGTTACCAGTGTCTGACTGGCAAACATTTATATTACTTCTCTCCATCTTATTTCTGGTCTTCTTCTACTACCTACTTTGCTATCTCTTAGGAAACCAAATGACTACCCTTTTGCTCCATCTGTTATCTTTCCTTCTTAGTATGTGTCTGGCACATTTCTATGATATCTTTTACTTTGGTCTGTTCTCAGATCCATATTGATCTCTTTCTATCTCTCAGAGTCATTCCTAACATTGCTCTTTCCATTGCTCTTTCTGTTATTCTGAATTTGTTTCCAACTGATTTTGTTAGTTCCCATGATCCACATCCATACGCTATAGCTGGTATTATATTCATTGTACACTTTATGTTTTAAGCATATTAGTAGGCTGCTTTTCAATGTGTCTCTATGTATACTAAATGCTTTCCAACCAATCATTATATGTCATTTTATTTCATTTCATGGGCTATCTCTAACTAATGTAATCAGGGCATTATTGTTGAA
The DNA here is from genome assembly GCA_006491835.1 of Architeuthis dux. Taxonomy (NCBI): domain Eukaryota; kingdom Metazoa; phylum Mollusca; class Cephalopoda; order Oegopsida; family Architeuthidae; genus Architeuthis; species Architeuthis dux. Next base: position 645,168 of record VCCN01000538.1, read on the forward strand.
TATTATTTTTGTCTTAGTTCTGTTCATCTTTAACCCTATTTTGAGGCTTTCTCTGCTTAGATCATTTAACATGTTTTGCAACTCATCTGAGGTTTCTAATATTATTGCGATGTCATCAGCAAATCATAAATGCTTCAAGTATTTACTCCCATTTTTTCCCAGTCATTTCTCCGAAAGGTGCTTTCAAGGCTTGCTGTAAATAGTTTAGGTGAAATTGTACCCACTTGTCTCACTCCTTTGCCAATTTTTATCTTATATGTATCTCTATGAAATCAAATTATTGCAGTGCCATTTTTGTATATATCTTCAACAACTTTTATATATATTTTTGTTAATACCTTCACCATACTTAAATGTAGGTGGGGTGTTATTTTCTTTCTAAACAAAAACCAAGGATGATCACATAGTTGAAGAAAAAAAACATTAAAAGGAATAACTGATCTTTGCCAAAGAGAACCTGGAAACCACAATCCTTCTGGACAAATGTTCTGTGGACAAATGCTACCAAAATAGAGCTTTTTGGCAATGCACACCAATGATTTGTTTATTGACTATGAAATGAAGCTTGTAAGAAAAAGAACACCATATATAAAATTAACCATCATGGAGAACCCATGATGTTGTAGGGCTGCTTTGCTGCCTCTGATACTAGAGGCCTTGACCATATCAAAGGAATCATAGAATCAAAGAATTACCAAGGGATTTTAAAGCAAAATCTGCTACCCAGTCTAAGAAAACTAGGTTTGGTTCAAAGATCATGGGTGTGCTTCAGCACAATAAAACCTAAAGGACACATTCAAAACCATGCAAGAATGGTTGAAAAAGAAAAATGAACTGTTTTAAATCGGCCAGCAGTGAGTCCTAATCTCAATCCCATTGAAAATCTTTGGAGAGAGCAGAAATCAGGAGTCATTGTTTCAATGCATATCATACACTGCAAACATTCAAGAACTTGAACAAATTGCAAAGGGATAGTGTGAGAAACTATCAGTTGACAGGTGCAACAAGCTTATAGATGGCTACAAGAAACTTTTAGAGGCAGTCATCATTGCCAAAGGGTGTGCAACAAAATATTAAGAAAGGGTGCCAATATTACTGTCCAGGTCATATTTTCTATTTTTTCATTGAAATTACTACATATAAGTTGAAAAAAAGTGTTAAATTACTTAAAATTTTCTTATGATACAGATTTGGTAGATTTCCATTTATTTCTGAAGATATTATACAGGTTATATCTAAAATTATACAGGTTATACAAAAGATTCATGAGCGCCAATAATTGTAACTAGCACTGTACATGTCAGGCTACAGATTTATTGATCAACTCTTGTAGAGTGGATATATAGATTCCTCAACACGAAAAAAGGCTAGGTGTCACATTTTTTACTTTTGAGGTATGGAAAGTAAATACTGACACTACATGAAAAAAAAGAGACTCCCTGCTCTTTCCATACTGATGGTATACCTGAGGAAGGCTGTAGAATGGATCAGCTGAAATGTTGTGATAACAACAAATATAACTCATCTCAGATTTACAAAATATAACAAATTTGAGGATACAACTTTTACGTTGAGACATGGTATTTTGAATTTCACTGCACCTCCACTTTACTTAGTCGACTCAGATAGTGTAATGGTTAGCACATCTGCCCCACATGCAGAAGGTCTTGGGTTCTATTCCTGGTAAGGGTGATGAGTGTGGAAAACTCTTCATTAGGACAGATTTCCCTGTGCACTCAGCAGCTAATTGAATACACTCTAAGCTGTGTGATGAGGGTGGAAGTATCCCTTCGGTTGACTTGCATCCTGCCCTGATCTCAACCAGATTTGAAACTTGCAAGGATCCTTAAGCTGACGCATGCAATGGAAACCAGGACTGCATCACCAGCCGTTCATATTCCAATGGTAGTTGTCTCTTGAGAGATGGACACTTTACTTTCCACTTTACTTCCCTATTAACTATACATCAATATCTATCTATATCCTTATCTATACATGCTACCATTTTCAATTTTTTGTTCATGAGAGTATGATAATATGAAATGCACTATTTATTCAGAGACCAGGAGAACTATGGCATTCTGCCAAAGTTGGCTCCTAGCCCAACAAATATGTAAATATATATTGCCCCCCCCCATTTCTGTTTTTGTTAAATGGCATTAGGAGCATTTAGTTTTAACTAAATTCATTCAAAAAGATTGCTTTTGATTGCATTGTGACAGCTATCATACCAGTGTGCATTTTATAAAGAAATGTCAAAATTGGCATATTGATTCTAATATTGAACATGCAAAAAATGTTTGACACAATGTGTTTTTTTTATTTTAAGGAAGGTAAGATGCAATTCATATGCAAAAGAAGATTTGTTCAGTTTGTGAAAAGATACTGTGAATGATGGCATGTGTCAAAAGTGGTTTGCAGAGTTTTGTGCTGGAGATTTCTTGAGATTTCTTCAGTTGGGGTTTATAGCAATCAAATGTCAATATTACTTGAGAATAATCAATTTTATATGAAGCAGGAGATTAGCCAACATAACTTAAAATATCCAAATCGAGTGTTGAAAATCATTTGCACTTGGTTATGTTAGTCACTTTGATGTGTGGCTTCTATATAATTAAAATGTTTCGTTTTTACAACAAATTGTTACAAATAATTCTGACGATTATATAGTTATCATTTTTTTAATTAATTGATTAATTAATTATTCAAATTGTTAATTGATTAGTTGAGGGAATCAGAAGAAGGATAACATTTTTGAATAAAAGAAAAGAAACTCATTTTGTAAAAATTCAGCTTACATTGGAGGTTTTTCTCTAGTTATGAAACAGACCCAGGCAAATTATTGACAGATAAGTGAAAGACTGATAGACTGATGTACAAAAATATTGCAGACAGATTTTTGCATTTTCTTATCTGGATCCCTCTTAGCTTACTAATGAGGTGGATGTTTGCAGAACTTTTTCCTTAACACTTGAAAATCAAATGTGAAATGGTCATAGATTTCTGAATATACACAGGAAAGATTTTAAAACAGAGATCTTCATAGGACATGGGAAGATTTTAAACCATTTTAATGCAATTCATCAAAAATAAAACAGTGATGGGTTGTCCCGGCTTGCAAAAACCTGACTTGAAGCTGAGGCAGCCATTATATCAATACAGATGGTAATAACCGCAATGTCTTGATCAGAAATTGTTAACCAGTTATTATAAAAACACATGCACACATATATATATATATATATAGAGAGAGAGAGAGAGAGAGAGATAGAGGAGGGGGGGAACAAAATACAGCATTGAGCAGATTCATTTATGCTGCTCTAGTAACCATTATCATCAGTCAGAAGCTAACTCTGGTAACTCTTCTTAACCATTCCGCTGGATTGTTAAAGTAAAAAGGACAAACTATCTCTAAAATGCACAAAATGCCATCATTCAATGATCACTGTAGCACAGAATGTATTTTTAAAAAGACAAATTTCTGAAGAAGCATATGACAACAAGAACTCTAGACTAGTTGAAAGAGGTAGGCACTGCCATTCCAATTATGATGGCATATAAATTTCAGCTTATATATATAATGAGAATTTCTTGAAAAAATAGTGTTGCATTCTTGCATTTTTGTTAAGAATATTGTCAGTGACTGTTTGAAGTTGTGGCTTTATTTTATTTTAAGATGCAAGTATGAGATAATCAAACATCAAAAGAAAATTACAAAAATAGGAAAGGTTCTTGTTTGTATATCAGGCTGAATGACTATACAGATTTGTCTCTCTTATCTGCCACATCCAGTCTATAATCATTTACTTCCTAACTTCATCCTAAAAACCAAAAAGATCATTATCTTACTTTTACTAAGTCACTCAGTGCATTCAAGTGCTAAAATATCAGCATCTTGAGAAGACATCATCTTCAGAGATCCCCAGAAATAAGAAACATTTGTACTTACCGATGAGCAACTCCACGTTCATGTAAGTAATGAACGGCTGATAGAATCTGCCTGACAAAGGGACGAGCCCTGTCCTCAGGGAGCCGAGACTCAGGATGTATTTTAATAAAAGAAAATAATTCTCCACCTGCAGCATACTCCATACATACACAGTAAAGTGTTGCAGCCTGAAAGAGGAGAAAAGAGAAAAAATGTCAGTCACAGATAAAAATTAATAAATAATTAAATACAATGGGAAAAAATTTAACACTTGTCAGGCAGATTTATACTTCATAATAAATATAAATTTTGTTTCTTAATACAGGTTGAAACTCTTTAATCTGGCATTCTATGGTCCGGCAACTCCCATGGTCTAGCATGTTTTGAATCTGCCACCATTAGTTTATGAATCTACCACCAGGACAGCACTGTTAGCAGTGCTAAGATGCAGAACTTTGTTCACACTGAATCTGAGTGTTTTGGTGACACAGTCTTGTTAATTTCATATATTCAGCTGTATTTTACTTTAGCCCTTCAGGATGTCACCCAAGAGACCAAGAGGTGCAGAAGATGGTGCTAGTGCTAAAAAGCATAAGCATAACACATTATCTCTGCTTGAAAAGGTGGAGTTACTGAAGAAAAGAAAATAAAGGAATTTCTGTAAGGAGATTGTGTGAGTACTATGGGGTCAGATCATTTACTGATTTCAAGAAACAATGGGTCTTAAAGGTCAATTTCTGTAGTCCAGCATTTTCTTTAGTCCGGCAATGATCAGTTCCCAAGCTTTCCAGATTAAAGAGGTTCAACCTGTACATAGACTTTCTTTTTCAGTTTTCTTCCCTCAAAAACATATCTGATGAAGGGCCTTATGAAAATGTATCATAATTTGTCATAAAAAACCCACAATTTGATTTTTCAAATTTGTTGCAAATCTTCTCTACTGTTTGCTTTACTATATCACATGTTCTCCTTATTCTCTGCAATTCTTATCTCTTCTCAGCATTTGTAAGAGTAAATTTGTAAAAAATACTATTCAACCATGAAAATGTCCCACCATTACTTCTGTCTGTCAGTGTATATTTTTCTATCAAGATATATAAATTTCTATGTATGTATGTATGTATGTATGTATGTATGTAATTATCTATTTTCAAACATAAAAGATAAATGTAACAAAAATATACTTGTTGGTAAGGAATATTTAAAAATAAGAAAGTGTAAACACAGATATACATATATGTTATACACATATATGTATATCTGTGTTTACCAAAGAAATATTTAATGCAATGCAGTATGTTTACACTATCTACTGTTAAGACCTGATTGTGTGATTCCTAGAAAGCTAAGTTGAAATTTGAAATTTTATTCATTACTAATTATTAACTTATTTACTTTTCCCCCTTCATTTATTAATCTGTATTTTCTTAAAAATGTGCATTCTTTATAACTTTCAGATTGCTGTAATGTTTGAAGGCAGAGTGTTTGTCTCAGATTTTGTGAGCTTTTTCTTCTTTATATGTGTGTTTATGCCATAATTAAATTAATGTGTTCACTTGTGTTTTTAAATTTTATAGAATTTTAAATTCATACTACTAATCATTCATCTGTCTGGAAATGTCTGTCTAAGGCAGCTGATATAATGCACATCTCAAGATTTTCTTAAAATACTTAAAAATACCATTTTGTATCTATTTTGTTTGATAACTGAACTGGTAACTTATCAAGTTACTATTCAACTGTCAAAATTTTGAACACAAAGGCCAAAATTTCAAGGGTTAATTTCCAAAGTACAAACTGTTTTTTATTTAACAGATGGCCGCTATACAATCTTCCTAGTTATCAGCCCATTTATATGATTGAAAAATAAGCAATAGCCTTGTTGTGTGTCTTTCTCTCTATATACATATTAAAAGAATGTGGGTGTGTGAGTATTCATACATTGTGATTTGTGATCAAAATCAAGCAAAATTACTAATGAACTTGTAAAAGCAGGAATTTTTAGTATTCATACCGATAGATAGATGGGGGAATTGATAGGTCAGTAGATTATCAGTATTTAAATAATAAATCTACTTATGAGTGTCTGCTGAGGGGAAATATTATCTGCATGCATAAACAACAGAGATTATATATACAGAGGGAGATAGTATGAATAGATAAAGGCTAGGAATACAGTTAAGAGATTTAAAAAGCAGATTACTGCTACAAAGAGACAAACCATTGCAAATAGATTTAAGCAAATAAGTTATATAGAAAGATATAAACAGATAAATTAGCTAAATATAAGCAGAATACATACAGATATAAAATAAAATAAAATATATTAGCACTAATGTTTTCAATTACAATAAACAGTTTATATGGAGAAGCAAAATAACCTGTATCTATACATTGATACATAAATGAAAGATCTGGAAATAAAGACAATGATTGTTTCTTTGTTTCTTTCTTTATGTTTTATAGCCTCCTAAATGACTGCACTGTACAGGCTGCAAATTTGTGTACAAGGGTAAGTTGACCCCAGGATAATTTGCGATGGCTTCTGGTGAACTCTAAAAGTGAATTTAGGATCAGGTCAATTATGGCATTTTCAAATCTAAGAGAGAGAAATCATTTTTTTGTAATTTTCAAATCTAAGGGAGCCTGTGTTATATTTTAAGTTTTTTGTGTGTGTGAAGGCATGACGGGGGATTTAGGGCTGACATAAGGGAGTGCCACCACCCCTTAATTATTATTTTGAAATCTATATAAAATATAATTTGCTTTTCTATGTTGTTATATTTGAAGTTTTTTGTGTGTATGTGGGGTCGGGTCATGAGTACAACTTGAGGTGGTGCTGACGTCTGGTGACCTCTGGTGACTTCTAACAGACAATTTATGGTCAGGTCAATTTTTGTTGGGTCAGGTCAATTTTGACATTTTTAAATCTAACGGAATCTAAAGGCTGCACATTTGTGTACAAGGGTAACTTCAGTCAAAGATGAACATCGGATAGGTGGTGCTGGTTACCTTTAATGGTCAATTTATGGTCAGATTAATTTGGGCAGGCATTTTCAAATCTAATTGAGATGGGCTGCACCATCCAGCCTGCAAATTACAAATGTGTAACTTGACCCCATAATGAACATTGGATAGGTGGCAAATACCTCTGGATACCCATAACGGTCAAGTTAGGGTCAGGTCAATTTTGGCATTTTCAAATCTCATGGAGACAGCTGCACTGTACGGGCTGCAATTCTGTGTACATGGGTAACTTGACCAAAGGATGAACATAGAATAGATGATTCTCTAAAGGTGACCTGTAAAGGTCAATTTTATGTCAGATCAATTTTAGCATTTTCTAAAAAGGTCAATTTTAGCATTTTCAAATCTAATGAAGACGGCTGCACCCTACAGGCTTTGAGTACCAAATAACTTGACACCAGGAACAAAGGATAAGTGGTGCTGATCTCTGTTGACCTCTAAAGGTCAGGTCAATTTAGGCATTCCTAAACCTATGGAAGATGGCTTCACCCTACAAAATTGTTTACATGGTTAATTTGACCCCAGCATGAACATAGGATAGGTGGCACTAACCTCTAACGGTCAATTCAAGGTCAGGTCAATTTTGGTATTTAAAAAATAGTCAATTTCTGAAGTGTTGCGATCCCTACTTTGAGAAGCTCTGTGTTTGAATTTACTACATGACCTTTCAATATTGATTACTTGTTTCCATGGGAGATGCCTGAACTAATATAATTTGCTGTATTGTTAAAGTTTTTTTTGTGTGTGCAGCCCTGATATGGGGGGGGGGTCTCATGAATGCTTCCCTCCACACCCACCTTAATTAATTTTATGAAATCTCTATAAAATATAATTTGCTTTCCTATGTTGTTACATTTGAAGTTTTTCTCCCAGGCCATGCAGGGTATCCCAGCTAGTAAATAATAAGGCTGTGTCTATTCATAGATGGCATGTCTATAGATATATAAGCATAACTTGCCAGAAAGATTATCAGTGAATAAAATCGATAAATCAAGATAAAGAATCTGTAGATTGATAAATACTCTATAACAATAGGTTATCGTGAGAGATAACTTGTCCATGGGTGGAGATGAGTACATTTATAAACTTGGTGCCATATTAACACATAAGCTGGCATTTATAAAGAGCAATTAATATTTATTTAATGTAGTTTCTAAGCCAGTCAGATTGCTGTACTTAAAGTTAGTTTTCTTATTTTGTTATTGTTGTTTGTAAGCTGAGCAATCATTTCCCCTCTTCAAAGCAATAGAAGCTAACAGAGAATATGGGAGTTGATATTTTCACTAGTAGCAAATGTTTGAGTCATTCTGAACTTATACAGCTTACCTGTTTTTCCACTTTTAAACATTTTACAAACCAATATTAAAATATTATTTATTAGTGTATTTCAAAAAGTTCCTGGAAAAACGTTGTCATTTAATTTTTTCAATTTAACTTTAGCCAAAACAGGCTACTATTATACATTTTAATCAATATTAGAATGTCAAGTTAGTAAGGACATAAATAAATTAAATATATTTGTTTTTGATGGACAAGAATTGAAGGAATCAAGTAACAAGAGAAAGAGATAGACCTGCTGGACAAAATTCATTTTTCTCTCTTATATTTTTGTAAAGTTGCTGAAAATGTTATTACCTTGGTAAGATTGAATATGAGGGAACAGAAATGTATTTTTGGGGAAAGATATTTCTTCAAAAATAACTGTTAATTAATAAAATTGAAAGAAAAAATTGATCATGAGAGTTGCCTAACTGAAAGAAATGGCTAGCTTCCAAGTATTTAAACAATATCTAGGAGTGATATATGAGGTCTATATTTATTTCAGTATTAGTGTGTTGAATATGATATGTAAGAGTATGGAAAACAAGTGTCATATTTATTAGAATGACATGAACAAGTTGGGCTTTTACTAATGTGAGGATCGTTTTAATACAGGCATAAATTCCAGACTCTCAAAGGTGGTATTTATGGAATCATCAACCCTCTAAGTTTAAACCTAAAAATGTAGTTGAAAAAAAATCAACTTTTACATAAGTATATATAGTATTTAGTTATATGCACAATATTTTACTATTGTTGTATTTTGCCAGAATATATCACTTCATTATAACCATCAAAATTAATTCAAGCAGGTTAGAGTATGCTTGACACAAGCATAAGAGATGTAAATCCAAGTCTCACTTAATCTTGTTTAATACAGAAATATGAATCTAGACTTTGACAATGCAGATAATCTCTTAATATCCCTGCAAATCTTGTTTGTAAGCCCCAAAACGACACTGATATATCTAATCAGTGTGCATACAAACCCAATTGACTTACAATAGTTAACCCTTGTTCATGGCTGGGCAAATGCTAAAAGATCCAATCTTTTTTAGCTGAAGAAATATACATCACTATATATACATCTATCTGTTTAGATCAAGAGAACTGAAAACAGATACTTTCAAGGTGGTCTCACAAATCAGTAATACTCAACCCTTAGTCAATGTTCAATAAATTATAACCTTGTACCAGCTACATATAGAAGATATACAAAGAATGTCTGTTTCTATGTTTATTATAGGTTGCACCCTACAAGCTGAAAATATGTGTATATGGGTACCTTGACCCCAGGATAAACATAGGATATGTGATGATGACCTCTGGTGACCTCTAAAGGTCAATTTGGAGTCAGGTTATTTTGGCAATTTCCTAAAGGCTGCAAATTTGTGTACAAGGGTAACTTGACTCCAATATGAACATAGGATAGGTGGTACTGACCTCTGTTGTCCTCAGGGTCAGGGCAATTTAGGCATTTTCAAACCTATGGGAGATGGACGCACCCTACCATTTGCAATATTGTGTACATGTGTAACTTGATACCATGATGTACATATGATAGGTGGCACTCCAAAGGTCAAGTCAAGGTCAGGTCAATTTTGGCATTTTCAAAAATGGTCAATTTTGGCATTTTTGACCCATCTGAAGGGTTGCGATCTCTACTTTGCGAAGCTGAGTTAGAATTTACTACATGACCTGTAAATATTGATTACTTTTCCCACTGGGCAACGCAGGGTACCCCAGCTAGTATGTGCATATATATATGAACTAATGTGCATGTGTATGTATAAATGTAATAATTGATAGGGGAGGAATAAGATTGTGTTGTGCCAATATGCCAAATAAGGAGGTCCCTTCCTGCCTTGAAAATTAACAGATGGGATTTTTACAAGTATTTATTGAATGTCTTCTCATATTTTCTTGTATAAAGATATATTTTCATAACTAGAAACAAACACTTTCTGACTGTATATGTAACTGCTCTTTTTTCTTCCTTTTTCATGATGAATGCATTAGGGGACAGTGTAAAAAATAAAACATTTCTTTCGTGGTCTCAGGAAACATTAAGAGGCCCGTGTCTTGATTCACCAGAAGTGCTCTCTACCAACTGTTTTAGTTGTGTCTCTGCATTTCACATGTAAACTGAATCTCTGACCACTGAAATGTTTCATTGAGAAAACTGTGGTGGCACACCTTTTGCAAAGTGCCCTCGCTGGCATATAAGACATGTTTTACAAGGTCACCTTTTGTACTACTCTTCTCTGCAATTTATCCAAACCCAATGGTTGAGTACAGCTTGAGGCTTTAGTGCTTGACCTTCCCTTTATAATACTAATGCATTGGACACAGAATAATTGGTGAAAAATATGCATCTTATTTGTTGGCAAATGTGATAATTACCAAGCTAAGGGAAAACTTGCATTTCACAAACAGTCTATCTCCCATTGTCTGAAAGTTTCTCCTTCTAAGGATTCATATAATTCCTGTATTTACACTTGAAAAAGGTGCAGATTAATGGTAAAACAGTCAAAAGAAATACCTCATCTTACTCTTAATAAGAGCAAATACAAAACATGAGATATAAACAATGATCAGAATGGTCAATTGAGTCAATATAAAAAATGTAAAAATGATCAATATTATCTTTGTAAAAATAATCACAGTAGTAAGAAAGAACTCATGAAAAACATGAATATTCAAATGTTTCAAATACATGATATTGTCAGCAACAACATTGAGAAAAATATAGATGGAAAAATTTGAAAAAGAAATGAAAATGGCAGATTAAAAAAAAAAAAATGGTGCACAAGGAACAAGTCAAGATAAAATGGAGAAAATTGTGTGAATGAATAATGAAATATTTAAAAAAATCGATGAAGCATATAAAATTGATGAAGCATATAATATAAAATAATAAAAGAAAAAAAGAGTGAAGGGACAAAGAAAGGGGAAAACAGTGAAATTAAAAGAAATTCTATTTCAGTTTTGATAGATTTTTTTTGATTTACTAAGCTGAGTTTAGCCTGACAAAAGGCCATAATAATCAGGGAGTAATGATGAGCAAGGATTTCACTAGACCAGCTGTTTGCAAGACTAGCTTACTAACCCTCCATTTGTGGCAGGTACCTTTTTGCTATTAATTATTTGTCAGTTGAGGCCAACCCCATTTCTAGAGCACATGGCAATGATGAGAAGGATTACACTGGCAAGGGATATCTTACTCTAGACTTTTTAACATACAGTTTCTGCTCATTTAAAAAAAAAACTCAGGAGTCATTCATTTCTGACTTTAATTCATTGGTTTTTTCCTTCTATGCTTAATTTAAGAATACATTTCAGCTGTTTCTTTGTGTCATAAGCTCTCCTACTTTATTTATGTCTGCAAACTTTTTTCCTGTAAACAGTTTTCAGTTTGAGTCTTCTGTTATCTCAAGCTATCAGTTATTTTCAACACACACAAATAAATCTCTATATAAATCTCTCTATATATTTGTATCTGTCAACTCTCAGGAAATCAATAGTACCAAATA
>VCCN01000538.1:667592-690214 GCA_006491835.1 Architeuthis dux
ATGATGATGATGATGATGATGATGATAATAATTTTTAAAAAATTTAAAAAAAAAAAAATATTTCTCTTGTGTGCACCTTGTGAAAATGTGCTTGTTTGCTTTGTGTGGTTTGTGCACCACAAAAATTCATTAACAAGAAAGGACAGTTACTGTATTTGGATCATGTTGAAATGGCCTAGGGAAAAGAATTGTTAAAGGATTCAAATAAGAAAATTTAGAAAAAAACTACTGAACTCATTTGTTTGGAAGAGCCCATTGTTTAAAATAGTGTGTAGAAGATATTTTCATCAGCAAAATTGTTATCTTTAAGTAGAACAATCCATTGATACAGACTGAGAAACAAACAGAAAAAATCACACTATTCATTATATAGATAGATTTCTATTTTTGTGTTCATTTTTACCTTCTCTCCATGAATCACCTCATGCTGATATCCTCTAGCTTCAAATATAGTTTAATGTAAATAAAGAAAATAGACCAAAAAAGAAAAAAATCAAAGTATCTATGTGCATCTTCTGTCAGATCAATACTGCATTTTAGTCAGTCATAAGTTTATTTTGTTGATCAATAATGTACAAGCATGCAGTCTGCAATATCTTGCATCTGTAAGTATGGTAGGGGGAGAGAAAAAGAAAAACACAATAGAAGAGATGATTAAACAAAAAAGTCCTAATATAATAGGTTTTTAAAAAAAAAATAGTGAAAACTCATTGAAATAAAAATACTGTAAAGAAAAGTATACTTTAAGAATAATTTCAATAAAATTAAAATATACTTGCAAGTAAAAATTATTTCTAAATGATAAACTCTTTGTTTTCTTATTAAAAAATCATTTCAACTTTGGAATTAGAAAAAATTGATTATAATTGAAAATAATTGTTAATTTTCAGAAAATAATCTCTACCACTGATGCCCCATACCCAAAAGTATTTTAAGAAAATAATATTTAATGGGAAGTTGAGTAAAGCTGTGTGCAACATCTCACATCTTTTAAAGAGAAAATAATTACAACAGGAATAGCATTAGTTCTGAACTTTGAGTACATACATAGTGCTGAGTTTTATCAATCTTACTTGAATAAAAATATTTTATCAGTACTGAAATATTTTCAATTTCATATTCTGAAGTTAGATAACAAAAAGTCATTTTAAAAAGATTTTCTTTGCTAAAAATAATGTGCTGATGGGGTTGGATAAATATTAAGTGCTGGATTGGGTTGAATAAATACGGTGATTAAGCAAGCACCAATATTTTGAGTACGGTGGATATGTAAATTATGCCAGGATTAAAATTATGGCAAACAAATAGGAATTAGATTGAGTTGTAATGTACCAGTGATTGGAAGTCACCGGTAAAAGACCACATCACAGTTCTTTGTGTTTTTTAAGATGACACTTTTATATGCTTTTATGGTGTTATAGCTACTGTTGTGTGCATGCATTGTACCTTTTGCTTTTTGGCATCAGTTCTTTTCAGCTACCGATTGCTATTTAAAGAGCAGGAGAGCTGATTACTCATCTAAAGAAGCAAAGAAATCAGAAAGGTCAAGAGACCTGCCCTATTCTGCTTGTGAAGTATGAGAAATTTGAGAGTTTTTACTTTCAAAGTGGTCTAAAAGCTGAAATGTTAGAGGCCAAAGATATTGTCATGCCTTTACCCTTTCTGCTAGAGGAGAAGATCAAAATCTATTAACCAACGCTGATCATTGGAAGTTCAACTGTTGAGAGGATAATAGATAAATGTTTTCAAGAAACAACATCTGCTAATTGTGGTTTTAGCAAATCAGAAAGTTGCTCATCCTCATAAGACATTATGTGATAATACTAATATTTGAGCACTCTGTTTGTTTGTTTGTTTGTTTGTTTGTTTGTTTGTTTGTCCATACCTCTTCACCCTATCAAACTAATATTCTGCATGTAGACTAAGAAGAGGTCAATTTTCTACATAGGCTATGCAAAGTGGTCACCAAAGGTCATTTCTAGCCAATTTTCAGTGTTGTTGGCTACCATTTTGCACCATGGATAGTTAAATTTACCATACGGGTACATCTTCTTATGGCAAAGATCTGTGTGACGTTGACCTCCAAGATCATTCAAGATCACCAGAGGTCATTTATGGTCATTTTCTTTAAAAATTTCCAATTTTTTGGCCACAATTTTGCACCTATGAAATTGATATTAGACATAGGCCTAAATCTTTCCATGGCAAAGCTCAGAGGTCACAAGAGCTCACAAGAGTTAATTTCTAGCCAATTTTCAAACTTGTTGCCACAATTTCACCAAGCATGTTGAATTTTTGCATATGGGTACATCCTCTCATTTCACAGGTAAGAGGCCAGGCGAGGTTGACCTTGGAGGTTATTCAAGGTCAATAGAGATAATTTCTGGCCGTTTCTACACCATTTTCCAAGTTTTTTGGCAATAATTTGGCTCCTATGGAACTGAAATTTGGCATAGGGGTAAGTCGTTTCATGGGAAAGATCATAAGCAATGCAAATTTGACCTCAGTAGCCATTCAAGGTCACTTGAGGTCATTTGTAGACATTTCTAGGTCATTTGTAGATATTTCTAGCCAATTTTCCAAGTAGTTGGCCACAATTTTGTACCTATGAAACTGAAATTTGGCATAGTGGTCATTTGTTCAGATCTAAAGTGTTTGGCAATGTGATTTGGTCATCAGAGGTCATTTGAGGTCACCATATGTCATTTCTGGTTATTTCTAGCCATTTAAAAAAAATTATTGGCCACAATTTGGCACTTAGATGCAGAAATTTGGCATAGGGGTTCATCTTACTCAGTGAAAGTTATAGGCAATGAGAGGTTTATCCTGAAGATCAATCAAGGTCATCTGAGGACTTTTCTGGTCATTTCTAGGCAACTAAAGCAATTTATAGCATAATATTCAGTTTGTTATGAAGTAAAAACTTTTTTTTGACGTCACTAATGGCCAAGCTGATATGGACAAGTTCAGTTGGGAGGTCTTTTATGCAGAATCATACCAGTGGTCAGTTTGGGATTAGATTAATTTTTGGGGGCCATTTTACAGCCAAACAATTACATTCTTGGAGGTAATTTAGTAAGTGGAATTAACCTGGGCAGAGAAAAACATGATAGGTTAGGTGGTGCTGACCCCCAAGATCATTGGAGGCCAGCACAGGTTAATTTTGGATTAAAATAGGTTTTGGGGGCAAAATGAAATAACTTTAGCGGCTAAATAAATTGATTTTTTTCTTCTTTTGTTTGTAAAAAGTTGTGCAACCCTGAAAAACATTTTCAGACTTTATGCATGCTTTTCCCATGGACAACCATATATTGTTTGTTCTAGGCTTGGATGCCCAACAAACTTTTCATACTGGCACACAATGGGATAAGCACTTATGGAATGTATCCAGATGCTCTGTCGAACTAAGGGATGACATCATTTGTACTTTTCTCAGCATCAGAATATTTCTTCCGTTACAGCTACTTTTACATGTGTAAATAGTGTAAACAATTGTCTGTTTTTTTTCCATTGGTTGTTCAATCAAATCAATCAAAACAGGTTAAATCTCTGGGTTGAGTGGACAAGTGACACTGCAAGTTCGAATTGACTTGGAAGAATAACTGATACAAAATATCCCCCCACCCACCCAGAATTGGACAATGGACAATGGAACAAGAACAATATAACCCTGTAAATTTGGTTTGAAATTCCTAGTTGATTACTGAGTACAACAGACACTAGTCCGAATAAATCGGTGAATAATAATGATAATTATATTGTATTACTTGAAAATAAATATTAACATTAAATACAAGTTATCCATATCAAAATACTTTGTAAAATTTGTGATAATTTTTTGGGGCAGGAAATATCAAAATATAGTTTATAATATTTATATATATATAGATTAATTTACAAATTCTTGAGGGGAACTATAGGAAATAAAAAAATCTTCAAATGCAAGACTTAGCAAATTCTTAAATCAAATAACAAGCTAATTGTATACCACAAAGTTGTAAATGACTTCTAAAAGGACAAAAATCATGAAACCTTAAAGAAAAGAGGACCAGTAAGAAATATGTTAACATAAAATAGGTAAAAAATTATTAATGCAATGGCACAAATTAGCTGTTTTTAGTGGCCACATATACCCACATGTAACTAAAATTTGTAAAATGAGATTGTTCAATTTTGCCACTGCATTAATATTTTTTTCTCAATTTTATGTTAAAACATTCTTATTCAGTGTTTTTTAAAGTTTTTAGAATTATATTAACACATTGTGCAGGAACTCATTTTTCTTACTGGTACAAATATTGATGAAAGTTTCTTTTCTTCATGATTTTCTCTCTTTTTCTTCATTTATAATTGTCCTTATGTTTCCTTTTCTTTTCCATTTTCCTTTGATTTCTTTCATCTTTGCTATCTTTTTCTTTTGACTAGTTTTACTTAATCTTACTATTACAATTGTTTTCTCTGATTCCTTGTATTTTCATGTTGCTCTTAATACTTTATTAGAATTTTTTTTTCTCATATTTCTCACACTGTTATTTTACTTTTATTTTCCTCATTGTAACTCTTCAGTAGTTTGAGTTTATTTTCACAATTTCTACTTAGCTTACCTTTCTTGTTTTTAAAAGATTTCAATAAACTGTTTGCTGTTACTATTTAGTCTTTTTAAAATATCCTGCATGATAGAGACAAATTATGCACTCAGAACAAATAACAAAATATAAATGTTGTTTTTCATATAACATTAACAAATTATTTTTTTTATTTAAATACAATATGTGTGTGTGTGTGTAGGGGGTGGTATTAGAATTGAAGGGAGACTAATAATTTTCAAATATTACAAAAATACTTTTTTTTTAAATGCAGTAATTCCTCTGGAGTACCTTATGTATATATACACTGTGCCATAAAAATTTCCAAATCTCAGGTAAAAAAATTCCAATTAATTTATTATTCCAATCTTTTAATAAATCATATGTGCATTTGGCTTATACGCATAGTTACCGTAACAAAATTGTTTTGAAAAAGGGTTAAAATTAATTATCTAGATCAGAGATATCAATCAGTTAATTGAAAAGTTCTGCAAAATTTTAAACTCATAGCTAGTTTTATTTTTTTTTTTTTGTAGAAAAATGTTATTGTTAATACTTTGTTGAACCATCATTATTGTTAATTACTTGAAAAATCCACTTTGGCAGACTTTTAACCAAATGACGAAGGAATTCATCAGGCCTTCCATTTCAAGCTGCTAAGATGGCAGTTTTCAGTTCCTGCATCATATTAAATTGCCTCCCACCTTCAAAAACCTTCCTTGCCAACCATCCACATACGTTTTCAATGATATTGAGATCGGGGCTTTTGGCCGGCCATACCAAAACATTTACACCTTGCTCTTGGAGAAATCGTTGGGTGACTCTTGCAGCATGAATAGGAGCATTATCATGCTGAAACATGAACTATGGGCCGCCAATCCGGACAACTTCAGCTACTAAATCTGCCTTTCTTAGCAGATCCATGTATCCTGCAACATTTAAACACCTGTCAACAAACTGGAGTGCCATCTTCCCTCCATATCCTACAGCAGCCCAAAACATGAGCCCACCACCTCCACTAGCACGCTTTGAAAAGGTTCCCTTTAGTAATCATGGGACATGCCAGTAATACTGAAGGCTATCTGATTCATCCAGATTGAACTTCTTGTCTGAGAAGAGGACTCTCTGCCACTCCTCATCCCATGCCTGATGAAATCTTGCAAATTCCAGTTTGCATTGTTTATGGATTCAGAGCTGGATGCTGCAATCTTTTTCTGTGCTGAATCCTGACCTCTTAATTGTTCATCTGATGGTCTCTCTGAACTTGAATCCCTGTTTTTGCCTCCAGACAAGCCATAGATTGAATGTGGTTTTGCCGAAGTGCTATGATAACTGCCCTCTCATCATAATCAGACATCTTCTTGGGTCTACCACCTCTGTTCTTAGCTCTATAATTATCTGGATCACGCAAATAATTTTTTACAAATTGAATTTGTTCAGCTATTGCACATAGTCCCTGGTTCCAAAGTTCAAAAATCCTACCACATTCCAAATCAGACAGCTTTGGTCTCCTTCCCATATTTGTGTAGACTCGACACTGTTTTTAATAACAACAGTAACCAATAAATTGAATTTTGAAACCTTATATCACATCAGTTGTCAACAAGTTTAAAGTTTAGTTGTAATGCAAATGTGTAATGATTAAAATTCAGTTAAAACTGCTCAATTCATGAGCACTGCTCAACTTTTTATTATTAGACAGATAGTGTTTTTTAAATGACCAACTCCAAAGATCTAAAACTGTAATGGATGAATTTATTAACTATTTCTAACTTGAATCTAAAGTTTTGTATTGCACTGCATATATGCATGTATGTGTGTATGCAAGTGTGTTTGTGTGTATATGGTATTTAAAATATTATGGCTAGATCCAGCACAGCCTTCAACATATTAACCTAAACAGAATCAACTTGGGAAACAAAGTTCTTCTTTGTGTTTGGTGGGATTCAAAGAATTTTTTTATTATGAATTGTTTGAATCTGGACAAACTGTTACTGCACAATTCTACAGAAAGAAATTGGCTTATTTGAATGATGCATTAGAATGGAAAATACCTTTTTCTGGGAAAGGAAATTGACCAGTTATTTTGCTACATAACAATTCCCTCCTCATAGTAAATGTGACATAACAAAAAATAGGAAGTTCTTCCACATGCTGCATATTCTCAAGAGCTGCCTCCTTCAGATTATGACTTGTTTTGCTCCATGCAACACTCCTTGTCTATTCAGTAGTTGCAACAATTTGAAGATACTTATCGAATCCAAACCAGAATTTTTTCATGATAGAATACACAATTTAGCTGAAAGGTGGAATAAGGTCATGGAAAGCCAACATATTTTGATGATTGAATAATGATGCTATGAATTTATAGGAATGAAAAGATTTTGTCAAAAAACTGCCGGAAACTAACCAAATAAATATTTTTTTACTTGTACTGGTAACTTGAATAGGGTGTTTAATTTGTTCCAATATTTTCTGTCCTGTTAAAAACTGCACTGTTCAAGGTCTTATCATAATTTAATGTGTTTTTCTTTTCAGCTAATACTATGTTACATTAATTTGTACAGCAATACCTTAATCCTACTACATCAAAACCTGTACTAATCAAAACCGTACTAATAAAGGTAGTACTGTATATTTTTATCAACACACTCGCATGCAGGCACATATATATATGTACACTTTTACTCAAAGGAAGACTCATACAACATATACACACAACATACATACATATATACATACACACACATGTTTCAATGCATGCTCTAATATACTTGCTTGAGTATAAAACAATTATTAACACACGCATGAACTAATGAACTCATACTATGCATAAAATTCCACAAAAAGATACTAACACAGATCCATGCATTAGCAAACATAGAGCTCATAGACAAAATTTGAAACTCAGCTCCAAGAGACACAAGATGTTTGCAAACCCCTAGAGGATGTCTGTAGAATTAAAATCCTACCAACAATCCTTCATTCAAATTGACTCAGTTCTCATGATCACCCATTGCTTTTGAAAGCTTTCACTTTACTTGCTTTACTCTGGGGGGCCAAAATTGACTGTGAGCTTTCACCTTGAATTCCCCAGAGGCTAGTGAGAACAAATGAAACCAATGAAAACACAAAATATCTAAGAAAAGGAATGAAGAATAGTGAGATTTTATGTAATCAAAACAAACCTGAAAGATATATAAATAAGGATGAAAAATAGATTAAGAATTAAATACAGACTGATAAACTGGTAAGTAAGCAGCTGATGAATAGGCCAAAAGAGAGTTAGGTAAGTAATATTCATTTACCATTTGGGTATTGCATATTTTACAAGTACATGAACATAGTGATAGCTTGGGAATAGGGTGGCTAGACATCCGGCTTTACCCTGGACAGTTCGGCTTTTAAGCACTCTGTCCTCTGTCTGACACGACCTGGTCATGCTGGACATTAATTTGTACTCCTTTTTCAAAAACTTATTCAAATTACCTCAGATATACTCAGAAACAGTGGGAAGTGAAAGCTATAAAACATTGGAAACTAATAATCTTTAATCAATGATATGGTCAATCTATATGTATCATTTGTTCACAACGTTTCAGGCGTGTACCCTCCAGCCTTCATCGGGTGTCCCTGGTTCTAGAATATGGTATCGTATTCACCAATTGTTTTCCATGTCTATAATTTGCACTTCAGCACATAAGGGCCTATGTCCACCAAATGCCAGATTTGAACGTGTTACTACTTTCCGTGTTCTTCAATTCTTATTTTTATAGGCATGCATGTTTTGCCCTTATAATGTCAACCACAGCTACAAAGAGTAGAATATACACAATTTCTGGTCATGTTTTTCTCGGTTGATGGTTTAGTTTTGGAGAGGTGCGTGTGTAGGGTGGTCCAACCCCGGATCACTGTCTGTATATTGTACTGATGACATAATCTTTTTATCTTCTCAGATATGCCACTGATAGGAGAATGACTGTGGTGTTAGGTTTCATTTTGCAATCCGGTTGTTTATGTTTGCTGGCTATTGCTTTTATTAGATTAGCAGCGTAATTAATTCTTATATAATTTTTTGCGTTTTTTGTTGAAAATGCATCCATGTCCAACAAGTATCTTGCCATGAATAGTACTTTCAAAGGAGAAACCATCAGCAGCCAAAAATAGGTCATTTGTGTGTGTGTATGGGCAAAATATTATTTGCTGTCCTGCATTGTTATATTTGAAATCTTTTTTCTCAGGCAATGCCAAGTGATACCAATCCATCATACCTGGAACCCAATTAAGCACTGACCAGACCAAACACAATATGCCTGACACAACAGAGAACAATTTAAAAAAACAAACTTAAAAAATAAGAGAAAAAATACCTCATAAAAACAAGACTAGTTGCATATGAAGAAGCAAACAAAAAACAGTTGTCCGTCAATCACAATGGCTGCGTGAAACTGATCAATAACAACAAAATTGCAAATATCTACCTATCTATTTACGCTGTATTTAAAAAATATTTAGCACTATCACCATAGATAAGGCAAACCCTAAAAACAGTAATATACATATATATATATATATACTAGCATAGTACCCATCAAAAATGACAGAATTATTTACGTATTTGCACTGAAACACAGTTTTCAAATTTGGGAAGACAGTCAGCTCAACAAGATCACATACAAAACTTTTGAAACATGTTTTAAATAGACTTCTAGACAGCACTTAATTTCAATAGCTGATATGCCCTGATTGCAATTTTAGCCAATCTTTGATACATCATTTTCAACCCTCCATCCCAATTTTGGAAGAAGGTTAGCTCAAAAAATTGCATGTAGCAATGAAATGGACTGTCAATCTGTAGCGAATCCCATAATAAATATAAATTATATATATGTTGTATTTCACCTTAAAACTCCATTGCACAGACTTAGAACCTGAAAAGACGTGGAAAACACTTGCCAATCTCTGTTCGCAGAGCCAAGTCATTCACATTCATTCATATATATATATATATATATATGAAATCAAATTATGGATAATTGTATATCCAATCGACAGAATATGATAATTATAATGACACTTATTAGTGAGAGCCTATATTTGCCCGGAGTCGGTGTGAGCGACTACTAAACGAGCGTCCCAAATCGTAAATGTGAATAAAGAAACAAACTTTGTGCGGGGATCGAACCCGCGTCCACCTTGGAAGCCACCTATATGCGGTGCTGTTCTACCTACTGAACTAACGAAGATCAGATGATAGACAGGAGTCTTTTATCCTACACTTGGTTGGCCTCTCCATTCACACGTTCCGATTTTAGGCACGAATATAGTGCGGCTCTCTTATGTCGACAGTATGAAATCAATCTGATCTTCGTTAGTTCAGGGAGGAGCCAATAACTTCTACTTTTTTGAACAGGACACTTCAAACACCTGTAAAAAAGTAGGAGGCCTTGTATCCTTCCATAGAACAATGGTCAGTAAACTAGAGAGAGAGGAAAAGTATGGGTATGGTAGATTTTTCCATTACATGAAATTACTGACTGTAATGTAATTCTTCTTTGTGGCAAGTAATGAAACTTTTAAAAATCTGTATTCCAAGTCTAGCCTGTTCAATTGAACATAAAAACTGGAGACTTTGTACCAGAAGTTCACAACCATTTTTACCACTAGACAAACATTTAAAAAATAGATTAATGCTAATGTATGCATCCATGCACCTGATTTATTGGACATTGATAGTGAGAGGGGCAATGGATCATTATGTGCTATCGATGTTGAAATATGTATCATTATAATTGATTCTGTTAGCTGTTATGAGTGTTATTGATGACTGGATATTGAGTTATATCCAGGGATAATTCATTGGCTAAAAAAGCTGGTTAGCTATTGAAAATGAAAACTCAATGAGCTAACCTGAGAAGTGTTTGAGATAAATAGAAGGTGATTGGTTGAATAATAATGGAAAATATAACCACTGATTTGATAAAACATGGGTGTGTCCATTCTCACCACAGGAAATATGACCACTGATTTGATAAAACATGGGTGTGTCCATTCTCACCCCAGGACATATGACCACTGATTTGATAAAACATGGATGTGTCCATTCTCACCCCAGGAAATATGACCATTGATTTGATAAAACATGGGTATGTCCATTCTCACCCCAGGAAATATGACCACTGATTTGATAAAACATGGGTGCGTCCATTCTCACCCTAGGAAAAAAAAGAAAAACAAGCAAACACTTCCACATACACACACATGTGCACATGCATGCACACGCACACACACATGCACACACTCACAGAGAAAGAATGAGTCAATAAAAAGAGTGATAACTTGTGATTTAATCTAACAAATACAAACCCTAACCCTAACTCTAACCACCTCTATTATCTAGTCAGTTGTAGTCAAATTTGTTTTGTTTATTTATACTATACGATTTTGATAAGATGAAGGGGGTTGGGAGAGAATTTTGTTGTTTTTACTCTACCTGGCATCATGGACTGAAAAAATCCATCTTTAATCAGTTATATATCTAATCCTTACCCCTTCCCAGAACCATACAAGTCTACTAACACCATGGCTGACACCAGCAATACCTTTATTCATAATACCATAACATCATCCTACCATATTATCCACCAACTCACTAAGCACCTCCTGTTTCAACTACAATTACAATATATTGCACTTCCATATATGATTTATGATGAAGAGATAATTATTATATATTATCTATAGATAACATTATTTCACCTTTGAGCTATTCTATACATACAGGAAACGCCCCCATTAACGTGGTTCCGATTTGTGCATTTTCGATTAATATGCTAATAATTTTTTATCCACAAAATCGAATAGGGCATTCTTTTATTTATTAAAAGATTGTTTTAAAAATCATTTCTAATCTTTTTAAAATTGGAAGTTGAGGATTAATTACATTATTTCTTATAGATTTCAAATATTTCACAAAGTTTCAATTAGCGCAACACTTTTTGAGGACGCATTAACCACATTAATCAGGGGTTTCCTGTATATTTATTTTCTGTTCTGAGAAAGATCAGTGAAGGTCATGATTTAAATAGGACATAGGAAATTCCAGGGTGTATTTTGCAATTTAGGAATAAAACACAAAGTAATTTCCATAATTAAGATTACAGGAAATGAAAAATATTATTTACAATAGTGGCTTATCCATTTACAAATTTATATATGCTATTAAGCATAACATCCTTAATTTTCAACAACTTCAGAGTAAAAGTAGTCTACTTCTTTTGGATAGTTTTATAGATGGCTAAATACTATTTGTGGCAACTATATTCCAGTAGAGTACTTTACATCAGAAGGTAAGCATTAATGAAGCAATAAGTAGTAAGATAACTTTTAATAGTAAAGGCAAAATCTAAAAACTTTTTTACATAAAAAAACCTTCTTGGCTTTGCTTCACCTTTGGCGAGAGTTTCAGAAGTCAGTAGACTGTAATTACTTGTATCATGAAAAGAGAGGATCTAGTCTTTACTTAATATCTATGGCTGCTACTGGAGTATGTAGGTGCAAGTGTTGTAACGGTTAACAATGTGATCGGTGAGCTGAGTTCAAACTCTGTCCGAGGTTGCTTATGTTCACTTTGCACAAATGCCTTGGGAAAGACTCGGCTTTCTAGAATTGGGAGGCAACCAGTCTAGGAGAAGGACAACTCTGAATTCAAAACTAGGCCCTATAGTCACTAAAGCAGTTCAACGTTGCCTTCAGCCTCATTCTGGCTACTCTTGCAATGACACTTGTACCAAGATGTATCGGCCCTTGCCCTTCCCTTGGACAACATCGTTGGCATGGAGAGGGCAAATTTGATGCCTAGACAACCACCTGTCTTCCATACAACCGTTGCCCCCAAGTCTGCACACTTGAGAGACTGAAAACAAGACTTTCCAGGTGCGGATTTATAGTCTTGTGAGACTGCGGGATGCCACCACCACCACCACCACCACCACCACCACCACCGCCACCTACTACTACTCGAGTTGCCAGAGACATTTCTAAAGATTCCAGTCAGAGAAAAGAATTTGAATTCTTTTTGAATTTGGATTCCATTTCTCCTCCCAATACAGCCATTCACATTCCTCTTATCAACTGAGAGTCAGTATTAGACAAAGAAATAAATGCAAAGCATGACTAGCAGGAACTGCACCATTTCCTCCATTTTATCTTTTGCTTTTCTGATTTCTTCATTAGGCTATTTTCTGGTAACAAATAACATGCCAAGGAATTGGTCCTAGCCAAAGCCAAGTTTATTTTATTTTATCGTTCACGTGTACTGCAAGGTGTCATGGGGAAGGCATAGACAGAAGCTGATGGATGTGATAAACAGGCCATGGGACTTGAGGGTTTCTGCCACAACCTCGATCCAACACCTGCAAGGTCATCCTCTTACCAAGTGATTTTGATAAAGAGACATGTATATAAAACTGTCAAATCTTTTCAATTACTGAAATTGTAATTTTACTGAAAGGATTTAAATTGAGTAATTGATTTAATTAAAAATACACTTTATTAAAATGAAAAAATCAAAATCATTTTCCCGTTGAAAAACAATTCATTTATTATTTTTTGTTATATATGTATATAAACTATTTCTTTTACCAAGAAATATTTTTTTTAAAGTCGAAGTTAAAATATTGGGGGCCAAATTTGTAAATGTAAAATATTTTGTTTACTGTTCCACACTCACAGAATTAAGGATAATTTTTCAATCTATCCAAAGGAGTAAAGAACAAAAAGAGTTTTTGCCACTGTTCATTGCGTCTTCTAGGGAGTTCTTATCTTGTATGGAAAGCTGAAGGTTTAAGCCATCTCATATGAGCTTCAGTTATGGAAGACAACTAATTGTGGCTAAAGGATTTAAAAATGTTGTGTCATTGATGATCTGATATGCATTATTGAATATGAAGTGAGGAGTCTTATAGCACAGATCAGCCATCACTATTCAACTATTTCTTGAGTAGTCTTTGAAAACAGATGCAATAGTGACTGTTGCAAACATATTTGGCAGGAATCATCTTTCTCTTTACTCTCATTGTTTGTCCCTCTCTTGCCTACTTAACCATATGCCTTGTTTATCGGGTATATACTTCTCTATTTCTTTAAATATAGAGAATTTGTGTATCAACATAAGTTATGTTGATAGTTGATATGAAAGTAGTTGAAGGTCACTTTGTTTTGATTTACTTGAAACAAATCAAGGTTGACACAAGGACATAAAATCACTTTGTTCTTGTGCATCAGGAATTAAACAACTACTTCCAGTTTTACAAATAAAAATTTCTCCTTTCAACTGTAACAGAACAAAGAATCAAAACCTTTCTCCTACCTGCATTATGCATGGAAGATTTTTCAAGTTTTTATCTAAATTTAAAGGCGAATTGAAAAAAAACATGCTTGAAATAGTTGATTCACAAAGTGTGACTTGTTGATCAAATATTGATTACTTATACACTACAAGTATATATTATATATACAAGTTACTTTCATCATTTATATAATAGAGTATATTTGCATGTGTGCCCACATGTCCCACATGTATGAATATCAAGGTTATTGCTTTGCTTTGTTTGTTGGTTTTGTTTTAATATGCTTGTTTTCAATGAATTGGTCATGCGTTGATATTACCAATGATTTAGTTTCTCTTTTTAGACAAAATCTATGCTTTTACATCTATCATGTTTTCTATCTTGTTTGCCACACGGTTTGTGTTTCCCTATATTGCAGTTGAAGTATTAGTGGTAGTAGGATCCAAAGAGAAAAGATGGAGTAGGAGAGGGAGGAGCAGATAAAGTAATAACACATTACCAACAAGTAGAACAAGACTGGCTGCTCCAGTCAAACTCTGCTCCTACTTCTACTTCCTTGCATAATTCTACTACGAATTTTGGAGGAATATAAGACTTGTCAGTTTAGTACAGGTGGTAACACAACAGGCTAGCATTCACTAGGTCATGAGTTCAAATCGTGGTAGGAGAATGGAGATTTTACATATCGGCTTACTCCCTTATTTTTGGTGAGGATTGTTCTTGTTCTTGTTACATAGGAAAGTAAAAATCAACTCTGACTTTATCCTGGAGTTTGACAATAAATGATAAATGGAAGAAGAAAGAGAAGGCAGCTTAAGTAGAGACATTTTGTTGGAAATCAAATGAGAACAAATCTCTATTGAGACGCAACTTCTTTCTTAATATTTCCATTGAACCTAGCTATATTGTATGCTTATTTGTACATGTTTGTAAATACAGGCAGTGACATGCACATGTTGGCCATATTACACTTTAGAATGCTGGTCATCCCTTGTCTGAATGTACACATAATGTACCCCCATCTCAACTGGCAATTGTTGATTGCTATTAATTATTCCACCAAGCCAAATAAATTCTCTAAGAACTTGTTACTATGAATTTCATTCAAATAGCACTTTGCAGCCTGTGTTTTGACTTGAGATTGCATTGTATATATCATTATTATTCTGAACTGCTAGAATAGAAAATCAATGGTACACAATAAATGAAATGTATAAGCAGATACATCTGCAAAGATTCATACAGAGTGGACACAAAGTCCCTATGCCCAGTTTTTTATGGGTTTTTTTTCAGAGTAATATTATTGCTGATACTAGTCACTATACTATAGAAGACCCAGAACTAGTATTTGGGTCCATGGTCATGCTTGAGAATGGACAACTTTTGAAGATATACAAGAAAAAACATTTGCAGAGATTAAAAATATGTTCCCTTAAGCTACTATAAGTGTTTTTGGCTCAAAACATTCTAGCTATCCAGCAACATGATATCATCATTTGGAGTCAGTAAAGTTGCCTCAAAAATGTTCGCAAAAGAGATCATCTTAGCTGAGTATTCTATGGTCAATAATTAGAAAAATCATCAAACAAGATTGAAACCATTTTAACCATCTTGCATTAACCAGCCATCTGATATAGATGCACATGAAGCTACCTGCAAAGCTTTTTTGTAAAAATTTCCAACTGCTGAATCAAGAAAAGACACATACTGTTCCAACTTTTTACATACTAGTCATTAAAAAGTTACTACAGGATTAATAAATAATTTGAAAGTGAAATTTAATAGAAAACTATAAGAATGCATAGAAATAATATCTATACTGTATTTACCCTAGTGTTCATAACCTTCAGAGTGGAAAATTGTCTATTGTATATTCATTTTTTGTGTGCTAATAAACTGATACAGCTCACCATCTTTATCTGCTTGGGTGAGCCTGAGCAGCTGCATTAGCAAAATGGCTGCTGTATCTAAAGCCAGTGGGTATTAAACTTTTCTTTCAATTTTTCAATCTTCTTTCAACCCTTTCACAGTCAGGGCCATGCAGAGCCGGCAGTAGGCCTGGGTCAGATGGGAAAAGTAGGTCCCCCCTCCCTATTTCAAACTGCTCATCAAATATTTTTGAGCTGACCATCTTCCAAACTTTTTGGGGGTGGGTGTTTTAGGAGGGTCTTTTTTAGCATGCTCCCCCAGAAAATTATGTATGCATTCAGTTTCAGGGCATATTAGCTACTGAAATTAAGTGTTATCTAGAAATCTATTTAAAACATGTTTTAAAAGTTTTGTATGTGATCTTGTTGAGCTGACCGTCTTCCCAAATTTGAAAATTGTGTTTCTGGGCATATCAGCTACTGAAATTCAGTGTTGTCTAAAAGTCTATTTAAAACATGTTTCAAGTGTTTTGTATGTGATCCAAAAAGATTTTTGGAGGGGACCTTTAGGGGTAGTCTAGGGGAATGCTCCCCCAGAAAATTTTGAAAATTATGTATCCAAGATTGGCTAAAACTGCTACTGAAATTAAGATAAATAAAATGTTTTGGAAAAATTCTAAGGGTCTTGAAGGTTGTCATGTGTTGAGATAAAATGATTTAAAACACATTTTTTGTGCATACATACAGATGCCACACATATACCACTTACTTACATGCAGACACATGATGCGTGTGCATGTGAGTTCTGACATGTATGTCACTTTTCAACATACACACACTTATGCACACATACTGCATATATGCATGTATGCAAGTGTATGTTTGTATTTGTGACATGTATGTGTGTATGTATTTTGTATCTCTTCTGTTTGTCAGCTCTTTGTTGACAATGCAACCATCCAGTGAAGTGCCTCAAATTCTTCTTTTTTTAAAATTATTTTTATTTGTCTGGGCAATGTATGTTATATAAAATTCATGTATATATCTACCACTTCCTCATCGGCATGAGTCTACCATTCAAAAGATATGGACAGGGTGTCTAGAGTAGGCCCCCTTAAAATCATGGGCCCGGGCCAAATGGCCCCACCCTCCTCTGCATCGTCCTGTTCACAGTATTTCATACATACACATATAAATGATAGCTCAGTGGTAAATTTAATGGAGTGGAGTAGATACCTAAAGTTACAGGACGAATTTGGAGAATTGAGATGTTTGAGAAGACAACATGTGAAATAAAAAATTATTTAGTAATTATATAATAATCCATTAAAATCAACAACTATTGTCATCTGTTAATTATGTTTTTAACTATGATCATCATTTAGTGTTTTAGCTCTCAATACAACAAAAATTAACTCCTAAATCTCAAGTTGGTGATATTCATTCAATTAGTGAATTACAACTAACAAAACAGATGATTTTCCATAGTTCGGATTTTCAAAGATTTTGTTCAAGCATATTTTTCAAGAACATCCTAGTTTATTTCATTGATGTACTGTGAAAATTTATTTAGTTTTTAAGAATACAGGGCAATACTGAATTACCTAACAGGTGTTATTTTTTTAGTTTTAAATCTCATTTATTGAAACTTGTTTATGATGCTCCATTTTTATCCTTCTTTCTTGTGTACCAAAGAAAAAAACTTCCTCGCAGTACCAGAAGTTCCAGCTATACCAAAACGCTGAAGTTTGTAACCAATGCTACAACCACTCATCTACTATTCATCTTCATACTACTACACTACAACCATTCTGGTGGCAGTGGAAATGGTAATGTTGATTAACTATGATCATAATAAGTATCATCATTTAATTGTTTTCTGAAGTTTTGAGGTCAAATGTTTTCATTATTACACACACTTTTTGAACTCACATCTTCATTTTTGTTGATTTCAACCTGACATTTAGATCAAAATGTCCTTCAGGCTTTCTCCTAATTGATGAGATATGAGAAAAAAGTACTAAGCAGCTACATACTACATACATCTGAAGAGTATAGCAGGCCAAAGAGTATATAGCAACCAAAAAGTTATGTTGAAAAACAAAAATACTAGACTGAAAAATGTATGAAATATCATCATTTACTCAATATACGTAACTAAAACAAACTCAGCCACTAATGCTTTAGCTATTGGTATTCAGTTCTACCATTAGTATATCATGGATCAAGTTTCACGTTACAAAACCTAGATTCCCTTCTCTCATTACTTGCTGTAAATAAAATATAAATATTTGACCACCTGTTGAATCTCCTGCTGTCCTTTTGAGCACTTTGTGCTTCACAAAGGAAAGTCTAGATGCCCCTTCAAATTGCTATTAAACCTGTTAATAGCTATCTATCATTAATTTTCCATGTATTTATATAGCTTCCACCTTTAATTTAATTATACATCAGAATGTGTTTTCACCTATATCATAGATAAACCCCTTCAGGTGTATGATTGAGTTAAAACTAACATTTTAGCAATAGGACTATGTTTGCTTGCATTCACAGCTTCCTAGCACTGACACTGGTTGGTAAGTGCAGTCCTAATAAAGCAGAGGAACTGAATCTAGAAGAATAAACAAATATTAGCACTTTTCTTAAGGACCATCAACCACATTCCTCACATTAAAGATATCAGATAATCAATAAAAAGGTAAGGTTAGTTTATTTTAATTCTGTATTTTTATTGTAAAATTTTATTAACTATCTCTTTTATAATCATTATCATATTTTTCTTAATTAAAAGAATAGGAAGAAGGTTGAAGAATCAAGAATTCCATGAAGGAGCTGGCTGCCAAAGATGGAGCCCTGAATTACACCAACCATGTTTGAAGGTATATTTATTCTTGGATAATAATTAGTTTTACAATATTTTAAATGGACTCACACATTGTGAGTGAGTTGAATGAAAAAACTGTCAAAATCACAATTTTTACTCAGAAGCTAAGACTCAAAAAATAAATATTAAGAACTGTACAATTTAATGAATAGACTGGCTGCTGTAGACATTTTTAAAAATTGCCCAAATCAGAGGTACTAAAACCAATATCTATACTCTTTAGTCTAATAGATTTTACACCCATAAAAATATCCTGACAGCGTTAGGCATGGGATCTAAAAGCTCTTCTAAGTTGTAAAAGCTTGAATTAGATATCTTCCAAGATGAGAAATTAGTGTTTCAATATTGTTTCCTGGAGAGGTAAAATTAAGGTTGGTAGCAGTGGTGTTTAGTTTTGTCTCATTATGAGTAATAGTAATAGCTGTAGCATATTAGGATGGTCTTTGATTTTAGTTGTACAATCCAAAAATACCAGCAAGAAGACCACCTTTGCCATCAAATACTATGGCAACTGCTATTACAGTTACTCCAATCATCCAATCAGCATTCTCATTACAATCATTTAATTTTAATATCACTATAATAACAATGACTACTTTGGTAAGGAGTAGGTTGAAATAATTTTAAATAAATTAATGATGATGATGATGATGATGATGATGACGACGACGACGACGACGACAACGACAACGACAACAACAACAACAACATATTGTTTTTATTTCTAGATATGAATTTCTCTTAACTAAACAATTAATACGACTTTTAAGATAATTACGACTACTTTGGCTACTAAAAGAAAAATAACCATCCTCAAAATAACAAGGAATACTACTATTATGATACTACTAATCCCATAAATTGAATCACTACTACTACTAATAAATTAATAATAATAATATTAATATTACTTCCTTACAATTGCTATGATTATAACTTATATTGATGTGGCTGTCTCAATCTCTCTCCTTTAGGAGTGATTGAGAAAGACAGCAGAAATGAGAAGGGGTAATGGAGTGTGTGGGAGAGAGATGGATAAATAGAGGAAAAGAAAGAAAGTAGAGCTGATAGCTAAATAGATGAAACAAGATGCAAAGAGAGAGAGAGAAAGTAATGGAAATAGATAGGCTGAGAGATGAGTGACCTATTTTAAAAGGAAGCTGATCGGGTAATCAATGCTTTTCCTATATCTGCATGACGATTAGCTCCTACTATTTATAGGCATCGAGCTCATCAGATCATTGACAAGGCAGAGAAGCAGGAAAACAAAGAGGAGGAGGAAATGAAATGGTAGGAGGTGGGGAAAGAAAGAAAAAGTGTGTGTGTGAGGGGGGGTTATTTAGGTAACCGAAGGCAAGATGAAAGGTGTGGTAGGAGAGAGAAAAAAGAAGGAAAAAAAGAAAGAGAGACAGAGAAATAAAAAGGAAAGTTTAAGTAGGATTGAAAATGAAAGTTTTCGAGTATGTTTATGTGTGCTCTTGAAACAATTCATTAAAATGTCCACAAACGGGTGTTGAAGAAGATGCTTGGAAATAAAATAGCATTTGAGAGTAAAGGAGTAAAACATTAGAAACAAAAAAGCAAAAATATATGAAGATCATGAAATTCAAGAGAGAATAAAAGATTAAATACAAATGAGAGAATAAGGATAATGAGATATAAATAAAGAGAGAATATGAATTGGGACAGGTAGGAGTGATGAAAAGACAAGATATACATCATGAAGAACAAAGGAATAAAAGAATC
Source organism: Architeuthis dux (assembly GCA_006491835.1). Lineage (NCBI taxonomy): Eukaryota > Metazoa > Mollusca > Cephalopoda > Oegopsida > Architeuthidae > Architeuthis > Architeuthis dux. Next base: position 688,027 of record VCCN01000538.1, read on the forward strand.
ATAGAGAATTGAGAAACTTGAAAGAATATTGGAATGATAGGGAAAAGAGATTAAGATAATAGTGTAAATAACAACTTGAAAGAGGAACCGAGAAGAATATTTGGAAATTAAGAAAATACAAGAGAATGATAAAGAACAGTAATGCATATTTTCAATCATGTGATAGAACTGAATTGGCTTAAGAGATGAAAATGTATAAGGTAACAGAATAAGAGAGATTGAGAGGATGAGAAAATTAACCAGAGAACATAACAGAATAGGAGATTAACATGCTTAATGAAAAATATAAACCAATAAAACTGAGTTAAATGAAAAGATAAAAAATCAAATGACTAGAATGAGAAAATAAAAGAACCATATAGAATAAAAGACTAGCATAATATGTTGATGAATATAAAACAATAGTTTTTAGTCGAAATTAAGTGACAAGAAAAGAATAAAATGAAATAAGAAATGGAAAAATAAATATGAGAATAAGAGATGAGCATAAAAGAAAGAATATAAAACAATAAAGCTGAAAGCAGGAGCAAGAAGAGAACTGTTGAGAGAATAAGAAAATAATGAAAGAATAAGAATAAGAGTAAGAAAATAGAAAAGCAACAGAAGATAAGAAAAATGAATAAATGAATGAGTTTACAGTCTAAGGTTACATGCAATACTGAAGAGGTTAATAAATGAGAATAGTGTGAATTAAGGGATGATCATGGCCACAACAAAATTACTTGGCAACATCTGACATCATCTCCATTAGCAAGAATTTTTTGTTCAGGATGAGATACACATATCATATCATGATTAAGTTAGAACAGGGAAGAAGAACAATAATGTTATTCAGAAAGAAAGTGAGACAAGCTTTTGGTTTAAGCCATTTCCTTTAAAAACAGGTCTGAAGCCAAAGTATAGTCGCTGTCTTTTCTTTTTACAGAATTCAAAAGAGAAGCATTTTGATATGGATTTTAAAGGTTTCTTTTTGTTCAATAAAAGGAGGTATTCAAAAAGAAATAATGAGATGTTGAGTGGGAAAGAAAGAAAGAAAGAAAATTGGGAGAGAGAAGAATAAAATACTATTTTTTTGCTAACTGCATTTACTGACTGGAATTTGTTTTACTGTGTTTAATGATAATAATAATAATAGCTTGAGGATAAAATGCTTATGAAAACATATAAAACATTTTTCTTTTAATTTGATTCAATTAACACAATCAAAAATAATTTAATTACAAAAAACATATCCATAAAAATACTTTTTTCGAGTAACCTTTTGGCCTAAGCATCTCCCTAGCAACTTTTGTGATCTAGGCATCTTTCGAGTAACTTTTTTGATCTAGACATCTTTTGTGTAACTTTTTGGTCTAAGCATCTCCCTAGTAACTTTTTTGATCTATGCATCCTTCGAGTAACTTTTCAGCCTAGGCATCTTTTATCCCTGGAATTAAATTTTCTTTGGCTATATTTTGAGGCAATATTTTACAGGAAAATATATAAACAAAATGTAATTACTCTCAAATTATATATTTTCCATCAGACATAGAGATTAAAATAAATACAAAATTCTGTACATAATTCTAAGTGATCAACATTGGAAGAACAAACAAGAAATTGTGGTTGATATTTGTTCATATTTCAATAAAAAAATTTTTTTTTAAAAGTCGAGGTAATACCGAAAACGTGATTTTGATAATATTTCAGTATTCATTCACATAAGAACACTATTATAAATCATCATCATCATCATCAGCCGTCATTAGTCCACTGCTGGACAAAGGCCTTTCCCATCTCCCTCCATGACAGCCTATCTTGTGCTAATCTCTGCCAAGTCTTACCGGCAAACTTTTCTATCTCGTCCCTCCATCTTGTGTCTGGCCGTTTCCTACTTCTTTTACTATCCCATGGGCACCAATCTGTTAATCTTTTCCCCCATCTATTGTCATCTCTTCTCGCTAGGTGGCCGACCCATCTCCACTTTTGTTGTTTAATTAGTTGTATAATATCCTTTACTCTAGTCTTTTCTCTGATCCATGTTGATCTTTTTCTATCTCTTAACGTTACCCCTAGCATTGCTCTTTCCATGGCTCTCTGTGCTACTCTAAGTTTGTTTTCTGATAATGATATATAAATAATATGTAAGTAGTAGTAGTAGTAGTAGTAATTATTATTATTATTGATTTCTTTGATTTGCGTTTTCATA
>VCCN01000538.1:712832-737900 GCA_006491835.1 Architeuthis dux
TACACTTAGTTGGCCTCTCCATTCACACGTTCCGATTTTCGTGCCTAAAATTTAATAATAACAGAAATTGTTCCTTTTTCTTAAAATTATCAGTTTCAAGAGTCAGTTTCAATAAATAAAAGTTGTTAGTTTTGTCTGTCAAAATTGATGGTTATGCTCCAGAGGATTAAGTGGAAAGAAATGAAAATTGCAAATATTAAAACCTTTTGAATTGTAGAGGGAGAAAAACTGGAAATCTGACAATTGTGGTGGGAAATTGACATATCAATAAAAATGTCAGTTTTTCATACACCAATTTTTTAAAGTTTTATGAGCAGACATTGAAATTTAAAAAAGTAACTTTGTTAAATAGTCATTAAAACTCAGATCATTAAAAAGAATTGTAGCAGTTTGAGGATCATAAGGAATGAGGTACAAATGAAAGTGGTGAGTTAATGAGACTTGTTATCAAAGAAAAAATCTAAAAAATTCTTTGACTTTACACTAAGCACCAACAGAATCATACTCCTTACTTGAAAAATCAGTGATATCCATTGCTGGTTCTTACACATAGGGATACATTTCAGTAATCTTGAACTTGGAACATGAAACCTTGTAACTTTCAATTCTCTTCACTACTACTGGGCTGGATTTGTCTGTTTAAAGTAAAGTAATTAAGTTATTTCACAACAAAGAGCTGAAACTACATAAAACTTACTTGCCTACCATAATATTCAACTCCTTATCTGAATAATTGTTGGAAATATTCAGATTGCCAACAATTAATTCAGATAATAAGTATAATATTGTGCTAGGCAAGAAAGTGTTATGTAGTTTTAGCAATATTTGTACTTACTATGTATCTATGTATTACTGTATCTATGTATGGTCTTCAACAATCCACTGAGATTATCACTGGTAGAAACTTTCTTGTCTACCTTAAGAACTAGGGATAACAACTGTTGGAAAGGCTAGAAACATAGTGTAAGATTTTTCTAGTTTGTTTTTGTGAATGAAAGCCAGACATTTAGACACTCCTCTTTAAGTTAACTAATGAAAAAGTGATAAAATGAATAACTTACAATGTATAGGCCTGTGTAACAATATAATAAAATAAAGGACTCTGCCTTATTGAATAAAATGAATAGTCTCTGTGTTTGTAATCTCATGTCAGAAATAACCTTTTCTATTTTACTTCAATGCTGGTAAATCCCAAATCCTTTCTGGGGCTGACATTGACTTACATATAGATCTGTCTATTCAATTAATTAGTTTACTAGTATCTTTACATTTGTTGATTTCCTAACAGCACATAACAAGGATGAGGATACTAGTTTAAGGAATTCTTGAAATAATAAAAAGAAAACAAAGAGATCAAGGTGTGAAATGTGCTATCTAACACCCCTGTCTCACCCACCCAAGATCCTCCCAGTATAAAACCTGCAAAAGGAAATCCTGCCATGCTGATTAGGGCAGATCTAGAGTTGCCAATCTCAATAAAAGATGGCAGTTGTGCTTACAGCTAAGCCTCTTGAACCATGGTTTAGAAGAAGCAGACTCTAAACTGAAATCCCCCCTTTGGATAGACACTCGTTTGGCTACAATCTTTGGGTAGTAGTACAGTTGCTTCGGCACCTTGATATTTTGAGCTATAACCAACCATGACACTCATTCACATGTGTAATACCAATACTACTGCATACCAGAGAGGTGACGGGCATCTGGACCTAAGGACTGTGTGTTAAGTGGACTACTAGGCCCAATTACCTTCAATTTTGCAGCTCTGAACGTTTCAACCCTACTAAATGAAAATCAGAAGCCTGCCACAGTTGCTGTTGCAACCCAATATTGATGTGTGTATCCTATCAGAAACCAGGCTCAAGGACCCTAGCATAGTCACATGGACTCAAGTTACCCATTGCCAAAGTAGCATTATTTTCAGCAAGACTGGATGACCAAATTATAAAACTGGCAGACAGTCAAGGCCAGGCAGGAGTTGTTGTTGTTCTCAGCTTGGAAGCAATGTTGTTCCTTCTTGAGTGGAATCCTATCAACAGTAGCCTTTGTACAATCCAACTAACTGGCAAATACTCATGTGCATCCAGGGTGCAAAGCAGATATAGAATTCATACGACGATAAATCTTTCTATTATAGCTGTGTATGCTCCTACTGATATGGATTCGGATGACAACAAGGACAGACTCTAACTGGAGTTAGCCATTTCAAGTGTATCAACCAGTGACATACTTATTGTAGCTGGTGACTCAAATTGGCAGTATGACAACCCAAGAGAAACATCTATGCGGACCTATGCTGTAGAAATGATAATAACGTGCCAACAAGAATATATTCATTTCGAACACAGCCATAAGAGGCAGCAACTGTTGACTTGGTGTGCACCAAACCAGAGGACCAGGACCATAATCCAGATTGATTACATTCTAGTGGGCCGAACATGAGGCTGCATAACAAACTACAGACCATACTGGGGAATTCCTCTCAACATGGACCATGCCCTTGTCAGAGCTACATTCACCCTACACTTCAGGCGGTAGAAATCCCATGCTCCTAAAATACCAAGGCTCAACATTGATAACTTGAAACTGGAAAACATTTGAATGCTGTACTATGAATAGTTAAACAAAAAGCTTCAGGAAAGGGAATGTAACCAAAATGCTGACATCGAGACACTGTGGGCCTCCCTGAAAGTTGCAATAACAGACAGTGCACAAACAGCTTGGGACCAGTATCAAACTGAGAAAAGAATGGATCTCCCAGGAGACTTTAAGACTCATGGAGATGATGGGTAGAATCTCTCTCACAAGAAGCCCTGAAAGGTCTGCATTATCCTGTAATATCCATTACAGAATTCACCATGATAGGGAAATGTGGTGGCAAATTCAAGCCTCAGAATTGGAGGGAGCAATGGCAGTCTGGTGGAGACTGTTCAGATTAGTGAAAAATGCTACTGGCAAATGATACAAAACTGCAGGGGGAAAGTGGAAATACTCCTGATTTATATAGAAATGAAATCCTCATCCAGCACTTGACCAACCTGATCACGGTTGTTTGGCATCAGAAGATTGTCCCCTGAGATTGGACTCCTGGTATTGTGTAGCCTTTCTACAGGAAAGGAAAACATAACAGTGCATAGCTGTGTCCTGTATGTCTCCCAGATATTTTGCCCTGCTGATCTCTGCACTCTTCTTCATTTTGAACTTTTGATTTTCCATTCTGGCTTCCTTTTTTATTTTGTCCTGTCTTCCTTTCTTTTTTCTTCTAGGCTCCAATCTCTATCCTATTCGGTTTTTCACCAACAAAAATCATTTGGTTCCTCCGCCAGCCATAATAATCATTTGGAAAAGAACCCACAACAGTGTACAAGTACAAACTGATGAGTGTGGACCATAAAGGAAGAAAAAAGGAAAGAGAAAGAAAGACAAAAAGAATGAATAGCCAGTGCAGGTGTGAAAAAAGTTTTGTGAAATATTGAATAAGAAAGAAAAGAAGAAAGAATAAAAAAGAAAGAAAGAAAAATGAAACAGTTGAAAAAACAGAAGAGAAGGAAAGGATGGAATAAACTGCAGAGAGAGAGAGAGCCAGAAATGAAGAAATAAAAAAAGGATAGACAAATAAGTAAAAGGTAAACAAAATAGGACAATAATCTAGTAGTAAAGGTAATAGCAAATGTTATCCAATTATCCAATGAGACTGATGCAAAGATAAGAGCCTCAATTCTTGATGCAGTGTAACAGTAATCAGCCTGACCTTTAAGTGTCTATCTCTATATAATTCTTTAGCAAATATCTTCTGAGTAGTAATACCCCATTTTTGTTAGCTCATTTATTATGTGTTATCTACTCTCATTGTTTAACCCTACTTACCATTCTGGGATCTTTCTCTTTCACACATTTTTATAAGTATTTTTGTTTCTTTTTTGTTTCTTTTTATCACAGGCTTTCTAACCAATGTGTTTTTGACCTTCAAATTAAATTACAGGGATTCAGAAAAAATAATATAACTTAAGAGAAATCTCAAACTTACATTCTGTATTTTCATTTATTTTGCAATATTGCAATATGGCTGAAAATGTGATAATAATGAATGTGGAATAATGCAAATCAACAAAAGCATGGCATTGAGAAAGTATGTTTTTATTGGCTCCCCATGAGGGCAAATGTGACACAGTGCCAGTTTAATGTGGGCCCAATACTTGTGTGTGTGGATTAGGGCAGAAATAAACCAGTCCCAGCTTTTGCCACAGGTGTCAGGGAGTGCCCACTGATAATACCCCTTTTAGTTCAATGTTGTACCAACAATGGATCTCCAGGAACATGAAAGGCTGCAGCACTAGAATTAGGAATAAGAATTATACCTAGCAATCAGCAGCCTTGTTAGTTAACATGGATTAAGAACTTCTACATGACATAGTAAGTTGCTCTGATATGGGATGTGCATTTGAATAATTCATGGAAATTATGATTATATTTCATCTCAACATTTCAGACAAGGAAGGCTGAAGAACACATCATGAAAATATTGTTTGACACATCAAAAGGGAAGATATTAATCTGAATAATTAGTGGAATAATGATAATGCTTCATCTTGGAATTTCAGATAATACTTTTATTGGAATTTGACATTAATACCTTTATTCAAATATGTAATCTATTTTAGTTGCAACCACGCCTATGGCTCAGTCACTCTTATCAAATGTATTGGTCACAGAACTGACCCATATCTCAGAAACTATTAAAGATAGAAGCAAGTGGTTTCCAGCATTCGATAACACGTATTTTGATTCATTTAGATTTTTAGATCATGTTCCCATCGAGCACCCTAAATCTTTGCAAATCTAAAAGGATGCTTTCTTCCTTGACACCGGTGACATCACTGAAACGTCAGCAGCATTAGTTACCAAGTTAAACAAAGTCTGCATGTTGAAAATAGAGATTCAGAACTGGTGTCGCTAGTCTGTCTCTGAAATGTTAAGTTGTTTATAGGTTTGTTTGTTTTTTAAACTAACAAACTTTCGAAGTTACTAAGAGACTTTCTTCCCAAAAAATTAAAAACTAAAAACTATTTATTATTCGATAAAAAATAGGTTGTTTATAGTTTTTTTCTTTTTTTTTAAACTAACAAACTTTCGAAGTTACTAAGAGACTTTTTCTTCTGGTGTCAAGGAAAAAAGCATCCTTTTAGATTTGCAAAGATTTGATAACTCAGAAACTAATGAAGATAAAAACATGGGGTTTTCACCAATTGATAACCATTATTTTAAGATTTATGATGTATGCAGCAAGTGTGGTGGTTTTAAGTAGTTAGGGAATTATTTTTTTCATTTTTGGTAATCCTTGCTTATATGAATGTAAAATACGGCAGCCAAACACAGCATACAGACAATGTTATTTTACATCCGCATAAGCAAGCATTACCTAATTTTCAGTGTATCTTAGAAATGGATAAAGATTTTCTGAATATGTTTTCGCTAAATGATAGATCATCAAAAGATAAGTAGAAATGATAATTGGTACGTAATCACAATGATGCAAGGAAGCCGAGCAAATAGTTTTGATCTAACCCGGCCCGTCTTTCTTTTTTAATATACTTGGGAACGGATTAAGATTTTTTTTTTATCTCTGCAACAAAGTATTTACCCACGTCTTTTTGTTTGTCCACAAAATATCAACAAAAGTTCTGAGTGAAATTTTATTGAAGGTTGGGCAATGATGGAAGAAATGATTGAATTTGGAGCGGATCCAGCAATCTTTTCCTCCCACACAACACAAATTCAGCAAAAGTTCTAAATCAATATCAAAGTTTCTGGTCTTTAGAAACAAAATAAAACTAATGTATTTCACAGTGACTCTTAGTCATGACCGTCCAGAGTTGAATGTAATAAGGTAAAACGTCCATCTCTTAAGAGACAACTCCTAATGGAGTATGGAGCCCGGTGACAAAGTCACGGTTTCTGTTGCATGCATCAGCTTAGTGATCCTTGCACTTTATTCCCACAAGTTTTCATGACCACCCCCTTGGCAGGATGCAAGTCCACCAAAGGGATATCTCCACCCTAATCACATAGCTTAGATCATACTCATTTAGCTGCTGTGCATATGTAAGTTTGTCCTAATGAAGAGCTTTCCACACTCTTCGCTCATATCGGGAATCAAACCCAGGACCTTGTGTGTGAGACAGACATGCTAACTATTACACTATCTGAACAGACCTGTGACTGTGATAACCATGGTTCAAATTCAAGTCACAGCCAGTGGCGGGCCTAAGATTGGTATCACCCCTAGAGAACTTCCCAGGATATCTAGAATTTTGGTGTTCTTTTTGTATTAATATTATTCCTTATTCATCAGGATTCTCCCATATTATTGAATGTGATGGCATAGGCCTACATTTACTAACAATTCTATTCTTCTTTAGTTTTCAATTTTTCAGTTCTGACTTATAAAACAATATGAAGAAAATAACTATGAAAATGTTTTTATTTAGTATCTTTAAAAAAAACTATACAATAAAACTATAAAGCACTCAGAGTGTGCATATCCCTGGCATTGTCAGGGAAACGACTTGTGCATGGATCCGCCCCGGAATTCAGTCACTTCTTTTGTAGCCCATTACCAACCCTTCCACAAGATTTCATTGAAATCCATTGAGTACTTTCCAAGATATTGTGTGGACAAACAGATCTTTCATTAGAAAAAAGAATTACCACAAAACTATATGAACATTTTTTAAGCAGTCATCTCGGTGTCACCCCCTCTGATGGTGTCACCCCCTCTGATGGTGTCACCCCCTCTGATGGTGTCACCCGGGGTGGGCTGCCCCCTCCGCCCCTACCTTGGTACGCTACTGGTCAGGGCAAGACATTGTTTAATTCTATTGTTTAATATTTTTTTTATCTCTGCTAACAAGTTGAAAGAAATATATGTATTAACCCATGTCTGTCTGTCTTTCTGTTTGTCCACAAAATATCCCCAAAAGTTCTCAATGGATTTCAATGAAATTTTGTGGAAGGTAGAGCGAAGGGCTACGGAAGAAGTTTCTGGGCAGATTAAGCTATATTTTCTCCCTTACATCGTAGATATATATATCAACACAACACAATATCTGCTACAGTTCTCAATGAATTTCAAATTTTCTGTTCTTTAGATACAAAATAATGCAAACGATTTTAACTTTTGACTGTTAGAGAGGCTACCAATTAGCATATGGCCTTGGTAAGCCTGTTTCAAATCCTGATCATGGCAAGACATAGTTTATTTCTTTCTTTTAGAAACTGTCAACCAAAACTGTCACCATAACAATCAACATAGGTTTCTTAAGTTTTTAAGTGATTCAGGCTGGCTGGCTATGTACATGTCATATGCACAGGCTGCTCCAATGGAGCTAGAGAGCTGAAAATTTAAACATTTACTTTTTTAGTTTTTTTGAAAATTCCCTCTAAAATAAGTTTCATGGGAGTTCAATTTACAATGTAAGTTCATACTAAATTGAATAGTTTTTGTTCAGCAGCATTCATGCTCTTTTTTTTTTAAATTTGGACTTTTTAGTGATCCAGCAAAAGGCAAGTAAAGTAACTTATTTATTGATCACCCCTTTTCCCAATGTTTTAATTGATCACCCTAACATGGCATGCCGCCAAAAGATGTTAGTCATGTTTCTATTGAGTGACTAACCAGACTTTTTTTGTTACTGTTTATTTTTAATTTTGGCCAACAAAGTGAATGCATTCACCCATCTTTCTGTCTGTTTGTCTCCAAAAGTTTTCAATAAATTCCATTGAAACTTTGCAGAAGTGTGGTCAATAGGATATGAAAGAACTGATTGAATTTTGCAGTGGATTAGTGAATTCTTCTCCCTTGCATCGTAGCTATAAACTTCTGACATACCTATTATCAGTTATAAATATCATTTGATATCTATCAAAGTTATGATTAGATTCATTGCTGTTGTTGTCAACATTATCAAAATTAACTGCCTTAATTATGCTCATTATTATAATACTGGCATCATCCTCAACATCATTGTCATTCTTATGATTATTAACAGCATAAGTAACTCTCTATTTGTCCCAAAATTAACGCCAGTTCTATCTAAGGAAAGCAACTATTTAATAGTTTAATAATAATTTAATAGTTGCTTCCCTTAGAACTGGCATACACATATATACACACATTTATATATGTACATAAACATATATACACACTTTTATATATGTACATACACATACATACACACATTTATATATGTACATACACATACATACACCTATTTATAAACAGTAAGATTAATGAGCCGACAAACACAGTTATTAATGTTTATGATGGCATGTTACAGTGGATATTGTTGCTGCCTTGTTGATTGATATCAGTGCAGAGAGCAGAGACTCAAAGATAAAAAGGAAATGGCATTGAGAGATGAACATAAGGACAAGCTGGGAAATTTTCCAATGTGTGGAGATATGAAGTCTAAGGTTTTGAGTGGCACATACAAGATGAGATGGAAATGGAGACTGCAAAATTGATGGAGGGAATAGGGAAAAAAGAAGGGAAACTACAAATGAAAGGAAAAGAAGGGAGGAAAATAAAATAAATCAAAGAGTGTTCATGAGGAAATGAGAAAAGGAAAGGAAGAGGTAGTAGAAGGACAGAATAGAAAAACAGAGAATGAAAAAGTGAAGAAGACAGAGGTAAAAGAATAAAGAGGTAGAGAAAAAGAAATGAAAATCAGAGGATATGGAACAGAAGGAAGATATGAATTAAAAGTATAGAAAATATAGATAAAAAAGATGAATGAATGAATGGATAGAGAGGAAGAGAGGATGAAGGAGGGTATATTAGAATGAAAAATAAATTCAGAGTGAAATGATGAAGAAAAAGGGTGAAAACAGAAGAAAAAAAATCATGAGAAGTAGTAACATAAATGTATACAGTAATATGTATTCTTCTGGAATTAACAATATCCTGTAACAATTACTTTGTTTATTTGTTTAATCATAATCCAGTTACATTATATAACTATTACAGATACATACAGAGTATTCCAACAGAGAACAACATTCATTGTACTCCTCATGCAGCTAGACATATATAGTTTTAAGTAGATGCCACATTAAGGTAAGGTATCAAATGAATATTATTTTTAGAATTAAATTTCAAAAGAACTCTTTTGAACCTGACAGCAATAGTAATTACTTTTAAAAAATGTATCCAGTAACCTTCAAAATAATTTAGAATAGACCCCTTTATCAGACTCTGGGATTTTACTCTTTACATCTGTTTTGACATGTGTAGCATCCTTTATTTATTAAAAGAGATTTAACTTATAACTCTTCTGCTTTTGCCAGGCTCTTTATCTGATGACCTTTTTTACTGGCTCATACTGATCTTTTCACAAAGTGTTCTTTTTCATTTGTTCTTCCATATAAGTGTTGAATGTGTGAACAACAGAGCCTAAAGATTGAATTCATGACAAATGTCTATTAATATCTTGAAAGTTTAAAATGTTTTTGATTTTTTTTCAATTAATTATATTATAATGCCTTCTCTCTATGACAATATTAGTATGTGTGAGGAGCTGGTGACTTTGAGCTCACTCAGTGGCAGCAATGGTTAGAGAAAAGAGGCTCTATTTTCTCTTAGTTGCCATAACTAAGAGAAAATAGAAAATATAACATTTTTATAGATTCACAAGATAATTTCTCCAACAGCTGATGACCCTAAATGTCTGTGGCTGTTCAACAATGGCAAATGGGACATTTTATTTCTCTATCAATATATTTACATGGAAAGTAAATGTGTAGAAACGATGGTTCTCCCATGGTAGAAAATCAAACAGCAGTGTTCTGTATAAGCAGGCAAGGATACTTACCCCAACACTACCAAAGACTTGGCTGCATAATCTTCTTTTATTATAATACTGCTGTTTGGGTGCATGCCAAAGCCAATTGTGAGCAAGCTAGACTCAGGATAAATATGTATTATGTAATATAAATGCCTTTCATAACAGCAATAACAACAACACTTAATTAAGTAAAATTCATAATAAATTTGAGTTGATGACTTTAAAAATTGGGTTCTTTTTTGCCATAAAGTACATTTTGCCATTAATCTGTTATTATTTAATGTCCATTTCTCTGTTTATGAATCAGTCTGAAGTAAATTTAATCAGTGCAGTAAGTTTTAGCTTAATTTGAAGGGATGATTATTGTCAACCTAGACCATTACCACATGCATGCGAGGAATCAAACTGCATTCTGTCATTTGACAAACAGAGAGACTTACTATTATACTACCAAGGACATGGCTGCATAAAAGGTAAAGTATCCTTCTCTTAGAAGACAACGCCCATTGGAGTATGAACGGCTGGTGACAAAGTCCCAGCTTATTTTGCATATGTCAGCTTAGTGATCCTTGCAAGTTTCAAGTGTTTATGATCACCCTGTTGGCAGGATGCAAGTCCACTGAAGGGACACCTCCACCCTAATCACACAGCTTAGAGTATACTCAATTAGCTGCTGAGTGCACAGAAATTTCTCCTAATGAAGAGTTTTCCACACTTCACTCATACCAGGAATCGAAACAGATACCTTCTGCATGTAAGGCTGACATGCTAACCATTACACTATCCGAGCAGACACATGGCTGCATAAAGCCCCTATAATAGGTTAATTTTGTTGATGTTCACTCACATGCTTCCAAATGAATTAAAACATGTTTTAAAAAACTGATGATAACTCATAGATTTAAAATAACCATATTTATAACAATGTCTGAAAGCAGAAATGTAATGACTTGTAGCTATTCTTTGTGTTAGTCCAGTAACATATCACATAAGTATATGTTCATTGAGAAAGACCCCCAGCTAATGTTTTTCATTTGGGTAATTGACATTATGCTACCAGATCTTTGATTCAAATAGAAGTTAGTCTTGAAAACAAGAAAATTTGGATATCAAACATAACAGTCATTTCCTTTACTATCAGTGAATTCATAGAAAATTGGTGATATCTATTTGTTAAAAATCTCAACATCTATGCGAGAGAGGCTCTATGACTATCACCGTTTTGAGTAGGTAAGTAAGGTTCATACTCATAACTATTTCAGATATGTGAGAAGTGTTAATCTATAAGTGCCAGGATGAGCTTATCCTCTCCATGCTGGTTTTAAAGGTTATAAAGATGAAAAGAAGTGATGAACTTGAAATAAATGAGGCAAGCAAAACAATATGTAACATCACCAAACATAAAAGAACAAACCAAAATTGTGAATTAAAGATAACCACACACATGTTTGATAAGAAGAAAAAAGGGGAAAGCAGCAGAATACAGAGTAGGAGAAAGAACAGAGAAAGGAGGGGACAGCACAATGCAGGGGGAAAGAAAAGAATGGGGAAAAGTGAATTAGTAAATGGGAATAAGTTTTTAAAAAGACAGAGACAGGGAGAGAGAGGCAGAGAGAGAGAGAGAGAGAGAGAGAGAAAGTTATTTGGTGGACTAGTATCTTCATCCTTGTGGTTTTGTTTTTTCTCCTTCATAAATCGTTCTAGATCTGGGAAGCAAGGATTCCTGCTGCCAGAGGCAATCCAGTGGTCTGTTTAAAAAATGCAGCTACATGTACTGAGAAGAACAACACATATAACAATTCTCTCAGTGCATGCATGAAACACTTACAATGTCATTTCTTCACAAAGCTCTAACTCTAGCAATTATTTTTGTTCTGCTAAGCACAGGTCCCCACATAACATTGAATTCTTTACTGGACCTACTTATGCAGCCTTTTGTTAGGATAATTAAATAAGAGAAATTGAAAAAAAGACTCTGCATATTTTATTCTTAGTGCCAAGTGGATGTCACCTCATATCCTAAATTATCCCCAGAGGAAAAATCAAACCAGTTTGATTATGCTGACAGTATCTTTTCTGTAACATGTATCGCAGTATAACTATTCTTAATTTGGTCACTTATCATCTGGTTCCCCTTCTAATCCTTTAGTATAAATAGCATAATTTCAAATTTTCAAAGATTATGTCCCAGTTTTATCAACAGTTCTAGACATTGCAACCATTTTTCAAGATGAAGATGACAAACACCAATTCTAGATATATAAGACTGCCTATCTGTAAAGTCCAGTTCCTCACTGGCAATAATACATTTTCTTATGCTCATCAATACATTAACATCTTATTTTCCTTGTTCTGCATTAAAAGTTCACTTGCTTTTTATTATCCAACTTGCACTGACTTATAGTGGGGCAGATATTGAGCCATGATGAATTTTCAATATGTCACCCATGGCAGCCATTTTTCTTCTTTGAGTAAAGTACTAAGTTTCCTTTTTTTATATAGCTAATTCATAAATAAATATATTTACTGCAACCATTTACAGTGGATTTAATCTTGGTTTCACTTTTCATCCTATGGAATCTTAGACCTCAAGGGTTGTTATTATTATCGCATATTTTGAGTTTGGAATTATCTCATGGCCACCATCTTGAATTTTTTAACCAAATCGCAACTCCCAATCGTCGCTTGAAAATTGACCTGAAAACAGTTGGCAACTATTTTGAAAAATGGCTGCCATGGGCGACATATTGAAAATTCATGATGGCTCAATATCCAAATCTTTTTGGAATGCCTTTGACTATACGTACCAAATTATATGCTTTTATCACAAAATGGACAAGTGTTTGGCTAAGCTGCCCCATTATTACTGGATATGTTGCTGGTAGGTTTTACCTAATCTAATGACCAGTGATTCTCCCAAATCATGAATCTGGCCAGAACTGGTCTCACTGATGCTATATTAGTTATGATCAATATGCATTAATCATCATCATCTTTGTACCACTAAAGTGTCTTTACTTGTATATCTTGTTCAGTAAGGATGCAAACTCTTTTTTGTTTTGCATCATGTCTTATGGAATTTTTGCATCATATCTTGTGGACTCAGTTTTTTTTTAAATTTTAATGTGCAAACTTTTTACAGTCAGTCAAAAAAGTATTTATTTTTTAAACAAGTCATTTTCTAATCTAGTTACATGGGTAACATATTTCAGGTGCTGTGTCAGATACTCGGTTTTAGTTAGCTGCATTAGTTGTTCATTACTGAAAATGTAGGACCAATCTAGGTTATCGGGTTTGGGTACATCTACCTGGGTGTTATTTTTAAAACTTTTTAGATCATTTTAGAGCTTTTAAATATTCAGGTGGGGCATTCTTGTGTTTGAAGCCATTTGTGACCATTTTTCTCAGAAAACTATGCCATTAATGAAAGAACTGATTTAAAAGTTATCATTAAAAACCAAATAAATGGAAGCAATTGGCTTAAATATTTATCAATTATAAGTTCATAAAAACATTTAAATGAAATTAGTATAAAAATCAAGATACTATTCCAAAGAATATGTAAAATATTGTTGAGAATTTTTTCATTAGTCATTTACTGCAATCTTTAAATCACCTTCATGCATTTGTTAGGTATCTTCTCTAATTTTACAGGTTTTCAAATTTCAAATTTGGTCAGCATATGAATTTTTACCAGAGAAATTTCTTTATACCATCATATTGAGAAAACTGGTATTTCTTATTCTACCTCTCCATGAATGCATGAAATAATGAAGTAGTCATTCAATGTAATATCTGAAATTACCTAATCTGACTTGTGGCTAATTTTATAAGGCTTTCCAGTACATTTACAGTTACTTAAACACAGATGATATTAAAATGCATGGATATAAACACACACACACAAGCACATACATATTGATATTAAAATGCATGGTTATAAACAGACACACACACACATATATAAACACATACATATTGATATTATCTGAAAGCAAAAGTAAAAAGAAATGTAGAAGTAAATGTAGGAGAATACTATAAAAAATATAATTGATATATTTTAATAAATGTTTTTTGGGCATCTTACATGTATGTTTTTTGGGTGTCTTACATGTATGTTTTTTATGAATTTATATGCGTTAAATGAGAGGAAAAATGAGAAAAGAGAAGAGGAAGGGAAGTGAATATCAAAGGAGAATGAAAAGAAGTGGGAAAAGGAGAAGAAAGCCTGAAAAGGGAGTGGCAACTAATCAGAGAAGGGAAAAAGAGAGGAAGATCTAATGAAGAAGAAGTAAGAAAAATGCAGGATAAATAAGAGGAGAAGAAATAAAAGAAATTGTTGATGGAAGAGGATAGAAAAAGTAGAATTAAAAGAAGAAAAAGAAATACAAAGAAAGGAGAAATGGAGCAAGAAGAAAGAAAGAAAGAATGGAAAAAAGAGGATAGAAAGAGAAAAGAGAAAAGGAAAGAAATAAGAGGAGAAGAATAAGAACAACTGAGGAAAGAAGTGAGCACAGATGAGAAGAGATAATGGAAGAGAAAAAGTAAAAAGAAGAAGAAAAAGAAGAGGAGAGTTGTAAAAAGATTTGAGGACTGAGAAGAATTGGGGGAGGAAGAATACATAGAAATATAGGAGAAAAAAGAAATAATATTTCAAAGGAAGAAGAGAGGAATCTTAGAAAGATGGTATTTGGGATAATATATGGATAGCTGAAATAGAAAATTAATTTTTTAAAAACATTGGAGGATACTGAAGTTACTCAAATCCTTCTCCAGTTACAAATCCTATACTCATAGTATTGAGTTTGATGTCTTTAGAGGCTCTCTTTCTCACACTTAAATATACAGTTAAGACAATTTATCAGCTAATATGTACTGTACTTTCAATTCCCTCCTCAAGCACCTTGCCTTGTTCTTAGCTTAGACTTGCTCAGTTTCATATTGCTTTGTTTCACTAACCAATGGCACCTGTACCTGCAGTCATATTTCTAATACTATCAACATCACCAACCACCACCAACAACAACAACACGCTTATTTACATTCATTACCATCTTTTAAACTTTTTACCAGTTCCTTTTTTTTGTAATTCATTCTATTTCCCCCCTCTTACTCACTGCTTGCCTTCCTTCTCACAAAAAGGAGAGGATAAAAAGAGAAAAGGAAATTAGAAGAAAAAAGGGAGAAACAATCAGCAACAAAAGGAAGGGAAAGTTTAAAGGAGAGGAGACTTTTTTCTCTCTCTCTCTCTCTCACTCTCTCTCCCCCTCTCTCTCTCTCTCTCTCTCCTGCACTCCCAACTCAGTAGCTGCTTGCCTGTCCTCCATCCCATCTGCCTTTCAATGCTGCAAGCAGTACAACTGAAAAGCCTTCTGACGTACAAGTTCGAAGGGACAACATATAATTATTGATCAAGTCTTTATTGAAGATAAAATGAGTAGTTGTTATTGATCTGGTTCAATCTGCAGGCTGACCCAGTTTTTCAACACATCTCTCACTCATACACAGCATGCTCAGACAGCAAGCAGCAGCTGCAATGAACAACCTGTACTTGCAAAACAACACCTCCACCCATCATATAACTATTTAACAGCACAGCTGTCAAATCTACGATTGCCATTACTAAATTCTTCAACTGTCACCAATATCTTCCAATTGTAGCATCCTTGCTTGCTACTACCAACAATGTCACCACAACTACTGACATTACAATTGTTAGGGTACCAGGTGTAATGAAGGAAACCCTTTCCTCCGTCTAATTGAACAAACTCGATAAAATCCTGGGTAACTTGAAATATTTAGACATTTATTTTACATCATATCAGACATAGTAAATGTTATATGTGCAATAGAAATGGGGAAACAAAACAATAATTAGTAATCAAGATGGTATGAGTGCAAATCAAATCAAGATTGCTTTAAAAACTGTGCCATTCACATTTTGTTAGTTTGTAGGGTATCAGAGAAGCTTCAGTTTTTTTCACTCAAAAACTATTTTTGAGAACTATAAAGCCACTTAGCTATCCTATTTACAAACTCTTTTTAGCAATAATTAACAAAAATATTGAATTTCAGTGAGGATGATTTGCTCTGCATTGTCCTCACTCTTTCCAATAGATAGATGTTATACTACAGTAAAATCATTAATGGATTCATTGGGTAGTAAGGAAGTTTGTAGCAGTAATGTCCATGATTTTCTGGGGAGTATAGGAAGTGCTACACACACTAACTGAATTTATATACATAGATGCTTTTGTATTGACATATAAATTGTTTTAAAATTTGAAATAATTGATGATTTATCATCAGGATTTCAAAGTAATAAGTTGTTTTTTTTAAGTGAACATACTATGTCACCATACCTGTGAAATACTCATGGATATCCACATATCTATTTCAATCAGCTCACTGCTACATAGCTCATTTTTCTTTCTATCTATCTATCTATCTATCTATCTATCTATATATATATATATATATATCCCTATCTTTCTGTCTATCTCAGTCAGTTCCTTATTGTTGATCATTGCAGACAATATTGTATGATTTTCTTTCTGTAAATAGATATTTATACTGATTTTATTTTAAAAATGTTATGCAAACTTATAATTAATAAATTTCAGAATAGTTATACTATGATACATGTTACAGAAAAGATACTGTCAACAATCCATGAAGTCTTTGTGGCCGATTGGTAAAAGCAGCTAGGCATAAACTAGTCTCCCTCTGGCAATGAAAGTGTGAGTTTGATTCTCACCAAAGGCTTACTCTTTATTTCTAATTGTGCTGTTATTCATTGCCATAGAAACAGTGGCCCATATTAATAAGTTGTATGAAAACAACTAAAATTAGGATGAAGGTAAAAACTAGTCAAATTTAATAAAAAACGTGGTAAAATCAAATTGGTTTGAAAGTTGATTTTTCCTTCTCTGGGGATAATTTAGGATATGAGGTGCCATCCACTTGGCACTAAGAATAAAATATGTAGAGCTTTTTTTTCAATTCCTCTTCCTCTTTTACACACTGGTATTTAATTATCCTAACAAAGGGCTACATAAGTAGGTCCAGTAAATAATTCAATGTTATGTGGGGACCTGGGCTTAGCAGAAATAATTGCTAGAATTGTGAAGAAATGACATTATAAGTGTTTTATGCATGCACTGAGAGAATTGTTATGTGTTGTTCTTCATGTAGCTGTATTTTTTAAATATACCACCTGATTGCCTCTTGCTTCCCAGATCTAGAACCATTTATTAAAAAAAAACAACTGGATGTACACTTGCAAAATGTCTAAAAACCTCCTATATTCTGCTCCATTTTCTCTTTTGATCTCACATTTGTTCTTTCTATTGTCAAACTCCAAGATAAAGTCAGGAGTTGACTTTACTTTCCTACTATAACAGGAACAACAATCCTCATCAAAAACAGATATGGAAAATCCCTATACTCCTACCATGATTTGAACTCATGACATGGTGATTGCTGATGTCTTACTAAGTGAGCTAAATTGACAAGTCTTAGATATAATGGTCAATTTATCATATTTAATATATATACAATAAAAAAGTTGAAGTAATCATCTTCAATTGGAATAGAAGTTGGAGTGGAGTTTGACCCTGCAGCAGCCAGGCTTGTTCTTATTTCTTGTCTTTTTTTCTTCCCATGTCCTACCTGCTGCTGGGTTTTCTGAGGGAGGACTGGGAGCATGGATCCATTGCCAGGGAGGTTGTTTCTCACTAGGTCTTCTATCAATATATTCTGGTGTCAAAGTTTTTGTTCATTTGTAATATATGTGAATATATAGATGTAAATATATATAGAGATATATGTTGCAAATATTCGAAATTAACATAATGTTAGAATTAAAAATCAGAATTCGGAGACAATTTAGACTGTGCCAGACAGTCACAACCAGAAGGCAAAATAAGCATCTGGTTGTGACCATAAATGAAGGCAGGGCATAAAAGAGTTTTTTCTCGCAAGTTGGCCGCAACTCATTCACTGACACACTCTACATTGGATGCTTTTGTTTTTGTAATTGTTCTTATCTTTTGTATTTGACTTTACATTGCCAGGGAGGTTGTTTCTCACTAGGTCTTCTATTGTAAAAGAATGTTTTTTTTACTTGATAAGACATGTTAAGCTATTCTCATGCATCACATTTATTTTCAGCTCATGAAAATTTTAAAAAGGAAAGATTTGAAATTTTTAAAATAACATTTTTATTTTAGTTCATTCATAAAATAAACCTCAGCAAAAAAACAAATTTTTTGTTGTTAACAAGCATCTTTTGAAGTAACAAGAAGATTTTGGGGCCAATTTTATATTGACTTCACCACATTTAACTCTACATAGAAAACAGGAATTTATAAATAAGTTAATGGGATCTACTTATACTATACAATTCTTTTCCTCAGTAGCATTCTCTTTACAGGAATCACAAAAGATAACAATCACAAAATAGCTTTTATACAGGAATCGCAAAAGATAACAATCACAAAATAGCTTTTATACAGCATTGTAATCTTTGCATTGAATAAGGTATTAAATAACACATTTATGACATTCTGAGAAAAGTCTTCACCTGCAAAAAGAAGGCCATTTGAAAAGTTCCAAAAATTACCATTCTTTTCAAAGCGTATTAATCTTTTAAGTAAATAATACTTAAAAGATTAATGCACTTTGAAAAAAACTGATGACACCACACAATTTCAACATTTTTCTAGCATTTTGAGTTCAGGTTACTAATCAATAATTCAGCATTTCTAGGACCTATAGATATTGGATTAGTGATTAAGGTTAAAGTTTTACTCAATAAATAATTCTCAGTAATTCCCAGAAAGGAAGTAACTTTTCTTTCTGTTACTTTATGTTATATTGTGTTGAAGAGGCAATGTTATATAACTCATCTAAGCTTCTCACAAATGCACTGCTATTAATTTTTTTTTAGAAGTTGAAATTTATGTTATAGATTTTTTTATCATAAGAAACATTTATTTATTAGAACTATCGATGGGACTGGTTATAAGAAAAAAAAATAGAAATGATTTGCCAATGTTTTCAAGTTCATACCAACACTTGATGCTTGCTACTAGATCTCCAATTCCTCCATTCTTGTTTATTCTGGGCATGATCTAGGCTAGGTGTAGGCAACCTACAGACCGCAAGCTAGATCCGGCTGGCGAAGGGATTTTAAGTAGCCCATGAGCAAATATTGGGATACTATGCTAACTTTTTATGTCTTAAAGATTCTTTGTGTCATTTTAATTGATGCAAAAGATGCTTTGATTGAAATAAATTGTGTCTAAATTGAGTTCTTTGATTACTAATTGGCATCCTTGGTTAAACACAAATGATTTTCTAGTATGCATTATTAATTGATTTGATGCAAAATATAACTAGATGTATTTAAATGGATAATGATCATATTTTCAGATTTTTATAGAATTTATCTGGCCTATCGTCCACTCATTAATACACAATCCAGCCTGCAGAGTCAAAAAGGTTGCTGATGCCTGAACTAAACCATTATGCTTGAAAGCTTCTTCAGTTTCTAGGTGAAGTCCTAGTATTTTCAATTTTTTTTCAATTTCTTTAATCTTCACTCTATGGTCTCCTGGCGCAGCCATGTCTTCCATCTTAGAGACTTTCTTTCTCTTCTTCACCACAACAAGTTCCAGTTTTTTAGAACAAAACTGTCAACATAGGTTTCTTCAGTTTTCAAGTTGGTCTGTCTGGCTGTACAGACGTACAGGCTGCACCAGTGGTGCTAGAGGGCTGAAAATTTCAACATTTACTCCTTATTATGTCTACAAAAAGTTTTGGGGGTATTTTGAAAATTTCCCCCCATATTGTTTTTTTTTTTTTGCAATGTAGCTTTATTTTTTTTTAAATTTAAAACAATGTTTTAAAAATCAAGCCAAAGTAAATAAAATATCTATTGAAAAATAAAAATAAATACGATAAATAAATAAAAATAAATACGATAAATAATTACAAGGGGAAGAAAATTCATGTGCTCACTTTGAAGCTGTACTTCCATACGTCAGATGAAAAGTAAGAGTCCAGTTTAGCATTAGAAACCTCCTCCATGCTAAAACCTAAAATCGATTTTTCTCAGAAGTTACTCATTGAAAGTTTTATGAATTG
Organism: Architeuthis dux; assembly: GCA_006491835.1. Lineage (NCBI taxonomy): Eukaryota > Metazoa > Mollusca > Cephalopoda > Oegopsida > Architeuthidae > Architeuthis > Architeuthis dux. The sequence goes on from VCCN01000538.1 coordinate 732,821, forward strand.
ATAACACAAAGAAATTACTGGTAAAAAGGTTTCTATCTTTTCCAAATATTTGAACAAAGTAAATCTTAACCAAAAAAATGTTCAGTTTTTAACATCAAATGAGCAAGAGTTTGACACTTTATTTAAAATCAGGACCACCTTCACTACATTGTGCCAAAATTTTATAAACTTTATTATGTGTTGATTTATTAAATAGAATGAATTTTAATTTTATATAAAAAACGGCGAATAAATAAAAACAATTTAACAATTTAATTTATTCAAAGCAATAATAACATTATCTATGTATTTACTTCTGTTTTTCTTTCATTAATTCTTTTATTTCTTTTTATTTGTTTACCATTTTTAATATCAAGTGAGTGAGGGTGTGAAACTTTACAATTTACAATCAGGACCACCTTCTCTACATTGTGCCAAAATTTTAACAATATTTCATTTAATGTCTTTCAATTTTTCCCTCAGCATTTTTTCACTTTCCTTCATTTTCTATCCTGTGGTTCGTTGGAGCAGCTACATCCACAATTTGATTGAAGAATCTCTTTTCTTTATCCACAGTAAGAAGGTCTGGTCTCTTTTCCTTCAAGAATGGGATGTTCTCTCTCTGAATCTCAAAGACCTAGAGTATTTTTATTTTATCTTTCTATTTCATAGGACAGTTTCTTTTATACCATTTGTTTGCATGGTCAAACTCAAGTCACTTTCCCTTGAATCACTATTCACACTCTGTTGTGCCAACTTTGCACTTATAATGTATTTTACTGTCTCATCTTTTTCACCACAGAGACAACATTTACTATTTCTTTGGGTTTTCTTCATATTGATGGAAATGGTTTTTGTGCTTTGAGTCCAAGTTTTAAAAAATCATGTTTCTAATTTTGTTGTCAAAAGTTGTTTGTATATAGAATGTATCATATGAGAGTTTTAATCAGTTTCTATGAGAGAAGATATTCAGATATACAAGCAAAATCCCATTTTTCTGAGACATTGCCCAGTGCAATGCTGCACTGTTTCTATATAGCATTAGACTCCAGAACATATTGCCAAAATCAGTGTTTTATGAAAAGATAATCAATAAAATGACCATACAATTTTACAGGCGTTAATTTGACCTTCTTTTCAGACTCAAGGGTATGAGAGTCTTCTAAGTGACTATTAATTAAGTAACTGAACCAGCTAAAACATGCAGTTTTTTTTTACCAGACATAAATTTATATTAGACTAAATCAATGTGCATTCTTTGAATTCCCGAGATTTAAATAAATCATTCAACTAAATTCAGACCTCATAACAAATAAACAGAGGATCTCAAAACTGGTTTATTTTTAAGTACCCAAGTAAAATAGAGAGTATTACTTATAAAAAATATTTTATGAAACTAGTTCTGGTGTATTTATCTTTTTATTATTTTTATTTGTAATTGATAAAGTATTGTAATTATTAATTTAGACTACTATTTTCCTACTTCGTGATTTTTAGTAGCTTTTTATGACAACTTAATTCAGGCTGTCAATCTACAGCAGAGAGTATACAGCATGGATCGGAAATAAACAATAAGTTGCCCATTAGTTTGAATCTCACCAACAGCTTATTCCTCATCTCCAATCCATGCTCTTTACTCACTGCTATAGTACACAATTCATCTAATAAAAATTAAAATAATCAATAATAGTTTTATTGATACTACCAGTGCTGAAACAAACATAACGCCAGAGAGATCAGGAATGAAGAGTGGGTTTAAGGGTTAGATTTGATCTTCTGCTGAGCCATAGAGTCCTTGTAGCTCAGGCAGAAAATCTAAGATGGCGGCCATGACAGGTATGAAAATTGTAATTGCAATAAAGTTGAGTAAACTAGTCCGATATCGATGATCTTGATGTCAAATCATACATTTTTTATTTGAATTTGGAACTTTAGAATTGCCCAGAAGCTTTCTTCTATTTCACAATTCAAAATGACCACCATGTGTGGGGTCAGATTCTGGTGTTCACACCAGAACTACCTTCACTGAGTAGATAGGGTGGAATTGTCTCATGGCACACCATCTTGAAAAATGGTGGCCATCTTGAATTTTCACTGTCTTCTGTGTATTATCCGAATGACAATTCACCAAAACTATGTATGGTAAATAAATTCAACTAATTATGTCCTCAATATCATATTACATCCATCGCTGTTATGAAAATTGATCTGAAAACAGTTGTCGCTGACAGCCATTTTTCAAAATGGTTGCCATGGGTGACATATTGAATATTCATGATGGCTTAATATCCAAATCTTTTTTAAATAAGTGTACCAAATTATATGCTTTTAGCTAAGCTGCCCCATATTTAAGTAAATGAAAAACTACAAAATAGAATTATTTCAGAACTGTTTTTGTCTGTCGTTCCCTATTATGTTAAATATTAATTTTCTCAGCCATATCATGTTGGATTGATATGAAACTTGGTCCAGACCTTCTGGTGAACTATCCTCATCTTCTTATTCCTCTTCCTCCTCCTGCTACTACTATCACAATTAGTAATGCTACTACTACTACTACTACTACTATGTTTAGAATCCCTTTGAAATCGGAAATCATTTTTAATTGGGAAACTCCATCACGCATGGCTCCTCCTCTTCTTCTATACCTTCTCTTTGAAAGCCAGCCTCTTCTCCTCCTCTTCCCCATCCTCTTTTCTCATGGAGTGAGGAAAGATTCACAATTTTTCAAACTGTTTCAAGTTAGATTGATTTGAAATCTAGGTCAGACCTTCGATTAATTGGGAGTACCATCCTTCTCCTCCTCCTTGGTTGCTGAAGAAAGTCAACGACCAAGGACGTAGGACTTACCATATATTTCTGAATATGTCAAGGTTTTTCTTACCTAAAAAGTAGCCTAAAATTAATACCTCAACATATAGTCAAGTCAGTCATAAATAAAGGCCAATACTTCATACTGGACAAATGTCTGAGAGAGCAATAATATCAGTAGTTGCAAGTCAATTCACACTCTCATATTTCAACTGATGTATTTGTACTTTTACTGTGACTTTATTTGTTGGGTAATGCTGATTAATTAACACCAGAAGGTGGAATCATTTTCAACATTCGTGTTACAAAAGGTGGAAGTTTATTTTATATGAAGTAGTAATTAATCTATTTTGCAATATATTTATATTTAGTCGGTGTTCAATAAAAAATATGGAGCCAACTTGTGAGTTTGTTTTTGTTTTGTTTTTTCTCATTAAGGTGAAATCATCAACTGACTCTATAATGGTTCTGGCTCAACTTATATTTAAGTTGTCCAATTGGCTTTTCTACTCTAATTTGACCTAGTCTTATACTCACAGTTGACATATTAAAAAATGTATGGTAATAATTTAAAAGCTTAATTCTCTCTCCCTCTCTCTTGGGTATCGCTAAGAAGTCCCTTGCTAAAATGTTTGTCACTAATTGTAGGTTGCTAGTAATTAAGGCAACCACATGGGCAGATATGGAAGTAAGGATGGTGGACGCATCATTGAACTTATGATTCTTGTTTCCTTACTACTATAATTTGCTAATCATAAGAGTAAGTGAAAGTTTGTTAAATAAACCCTACCCACTGGTTACATGAATAGCTAGTTTTCAAATAATTGATCAGTGCTTTATCAAACCAAGCTCAACAATGTGCCCTGAATTATCTAATTAGTTCAAACAGATTTCTAAATGAATTATGTAAGAGTATAAATGGCTTAGTTGAATATTTTAAATCATTAAGGTAAGAATTCCTAATTCAACTAATTTTTACTTTCTTAAAAATATAGCTTTGATTTACATGATTTTCTGATTTCTGGCTAAAATCATATTCACCAAATTGACTTGAATCAGACTTTTGAATATCTGAATAATAAGAGAAATCAATACCAGAACTTAACAAATAAATGAATATTGTTGCATGACAATGTTTTTTTTTAATTGTGTGCAGGTAACAATGTTTAAATAACTCTAAGATTATTCTAATTCGGTAAGTATTTTTGAATTGGCTTTTGTTGAAAAATATTTTATTTGAATGTGTTTCTTTTGCTGAAATTTGATTGAAGGATTGATTGAGAGCTAAATTCTATAGTCTACAAGTACAATGGATGGAGAGCAAAATGTTATTGTCTACAAGTACAATTGATGGAGAGCAAAGTTTTATTGTCTACAAGTATAATTGATGGAGAGCAAACTTTTATTGTCTACAAGTACAATTGATGGAGAGCAAAATTGTATTGTCTACAAGTACAACTGCTAGAGTGCAAAATGTTATTGTCTACAAGTACAATTGATAGAGAGCAAAGTTTTATTGTCTACAAGTACAATTGATGGAGAGCAATATGTTATTGTCTACAAGTACAATAGATGGAGAGAAATATTTTATTGTCTAGTGGTACAATTGATGGGAGCAAAGTTTTATTGTCTACAATTGATTGCAATTTTCACAAGAGAACATTTGGAAAGAAATTTCTGAGCTTAACAGTTTCTTATGTAAAAAATACAACCATAACTTTTCTTTTTTTTCTTTCGTTTATTATTATGTCTTTCTTTTTGTATTTTTCCTCTTTCTCTTTTTCTATATCAGAATAAGTACTTAATGGTTGCCCCTGACTGCACATCCAACAGTACTTGACATTTTCCCAACACACCAAGAGATGGTGCTCAGTGAACGATGAACACTGAACAAATGAGTAAACCTCTCAGTGCGTGTGTCTTGGCCTTTAGAACTACTTTACCTACAACATTTTGCCTTATGCCCTTATTGATATCAACAAGAAAGAGAAGAGGCACCCACTAACAGAGGAATGAGTACATCATCTTTAAGAACAGCCAAAACTCAAGAAGTAAAAATCAAAACTCAAATATTTGCTTTATAATTTTTCTTCTTTTATTTGATGAATTTAAATTCTTCTAACAACTTTTTCAATCAGTTTTGTAAAGAAAAGATAAGCAAGATGGTCTATGCCATTCGTGAAAGAGAATAAGGAGCAGAAGCTAACAATAACAAGACTGGCTGCTGCAGGGTCAAATTCCACTCGAACTTCTATTCTGACTGAAGATGATTACTGCAGTTTTTGTATTG
>VCCN01000538.1:844935-861062 GCA_006491835.1 Architeuthis dux
TCTTTTTTCTGAAAGACATCCTAAGGAACATTTTGGTATCCTTGGTGTCCAAGAGGTTATGGGTGCACAGGGCGTCCTGTTTGGCCCTCGGACTATTTTACCTAATAGTATGACATGCCTGGGATACCCCCCCCCCCGCACACACACACTCGCCAAACGCACCCGCATATCCATTTCTCCGGCCTAGGGTGGTACTTACCTCCACCAGACCCCGGTCTAATACAGCAGTTTGGGAATTATCACCTTTATTTCAACTGTAAGACAAATTATACTCTAAAATGCCTTGCGTTTATTTTTAGAAAGGCCAAACGCCATTTCTTGCATCTGGCTATATATTGAACAGCAAGAACAGAAAAGAAAGATATGGACAGAATGAGATGTAAACAAACTGTGATAGATAGATAGATAGATAGATAGATAGATAGATAGATAGATAGATAGATAGATAGATAGATAAAAAGAAACCGACTGAGATAGATATGTTTATACCATGGACTTTTAATAGAAAAAAGAGAGAAATACGTAGAGAGTTTGTTCGCCTTTTATGAGTTTGTGTTCCTTAGCCTTAGAAAATGAGTTTCAAATTTCGACCGAACTCTCTGAGATCGAAAACTCGTAATTCGTAAATGACACGAGCCATATTCGAAGTGCCGTGCACCCGCCAGTGCTTACAAGTGCAACTGATTCCGTCACACACAACAAGCAGTCTATGTTTCCAGGGCGGAGTCAATGACACTGGTTACTGTGAATTTACTCAGAAGAAAATTTGTTTTCGAACCCGAGCAAAAGGATTTTAGTGGTCTATATATATAATTATATCTATCATGGATAGAGAGTAGTTAGTGAAAAGGAAGAATTAAAGAATGTGAATTGACTTGAAGAAAAGTTTTGTTTTTTTTAAACAATTTCTTTTTTTTCTATAGATAATATGATTTACATTATATGATTCTTTGTAATCGTTGAAGATTTTACTAGTACACGAGTAAACTCTATTACGAATCTGAAAGTGAAACTGTCATTGGGCGCTTTGCAAATGGAGACTTGGCTTAGAGCAGTAAATACAAACTATCACGCAAAGTTAATGCTTCAAGACAAGTATTATAAAAGAGCTTAATTTTAAAAGCATTTACTTAGCCCCTCTCTTCAGCGATCAATCTGCTAATATCGTAGCCGGTGCGAGTGTTTCATGCACCCTAGGCGAGACTCGCGCCGTCGGTTTTATTCTAATGACTCTTTTTTCAGTTTGGAATGCACCCCTAGGACATTTTCAACTGGCAAGGTTGGCCTAATGGACGTGGCCACATTGGTTAGTAATAGAATCTGTTGCAGCCACTTGGCAAATGCCGTATTAATAATTCAGTGAACCTTTGATTAATAAAATTGATTGAGTTTCGAAAAATGCTTTATTAATCACATTTTGTATCATCACTAGTTCCACAGCTATAAACACTATAATGAATGTCGGTCGACATTTTGGAAGAATTCACGATCGCGCTGCTTTTTGGACTCAAGATCATAGAAATGATAAGAAATCGGATATCATACTTTAAGAATTAACTGGATGGTAATCAAGGTGGAGAATAGAATTACTCCCGGATCGGATGCCAGAATTTCAGTTCATGCGTGAAACAAAAAGACGGCCATTTGAGTAGCTTGTTGAAGCGTGTCTGCTTAATTGAAAACACGTGCTTGAATAAGAAAGCCACTGTAACCTTCTACTTCAGCTAAAGAGAATTTTGCTTTAAGTCGTAAAAGCATTTTATGATATTATGTAGCGAACATCTCAATTGGGAAAACGTCATAAATTCTTTTTAAAGACGTTTTCCATTAGCTTTTGCCTACGCAGAAATTTACTATTCATAAATTGTAATTATTTATTGTAAAAGAATTGTAAAATAAACAAAATCGTATTAAATCTAATTTAAGATGAACATTAAAATTAGTTGTAAGCCACATAATAAATTAAGACTGTAGACATGTAAACATTTTAAACAAAACTATTACAAAAGTGTAATTTCACTTGTTTCCAGTTTAGAATAGGGCAGATGAATTGAATGGTTTCATTGCAGAAACCAAGTTCATTAACCTTCTCTACTCAATTGCCAAACCCCAGAACAAGAACAAGAACAATCCTCACTTAATTTAGGTGAGTAAACTCTTCACTGTTTGTCTATCCCGTCACGACATTTTTCCTACCGTGAATTGAAATTATCGCCAGATCTACTTTCAGGTACTTGATGCAGAAAGAATTGTATCAAAGAGAGATTTGACCGGTCAGATTTCTGAAAATATGTCTATCTACAGGAGATGTTCCTGAAAGCAATCAGTAATCAGCCAGGGGGAAACGAGTTGAGACAGGTCTGCTCCAACTATAATGATGATATCGTCAAATATTGACTTGAGGCACAGCTGCTTCTTTTGCTATCAACCGCAGAGGTTTTTAAATTTGAATTGATGCAATTCACAATCTATGATCTGGTTAAGATGTTTCAGAGACTTGACTATTCAAGAAAAGTTGCAATGTCGGAGGTGATTAAAGTTGCAAAGATTATCCTTGTATTGCCAGCAACCAATGCTATCAGTGTGAGAACTTTCTCCGTCATGAAACGAGTAAAAACATACTTGAGGTCTACGACAACAAATAGCAGAATGAACCATCTATGATGCCTCGTGTACAGAAAGAAAGACTTGACAATATAAGCTTGATTGACGTTGCAAAGGAATTTGTTGAAAGAGTAGATAGTAGAAAGCAGATTTTTGGACAACTTACGAACAGTGATATGAGTAATAAAATAAATGTAACGCATAAAGGCACGCAAGCATAGGTCACAGAAGAACAATTTAAAGATGTGCGCAATATTTACGTTTTACGATCAGCTCAATTCCTTTCTAATTTTTGAATCGCTAATTTTTGAATTGAAGTGTCTTTACTCGAGTGAATTGCACGGGGAAAGTAAAACAAAAAGAAATTGCTGTAAATGAATATTGAAACTCAGTTATAATTGTTCAGTCAATAAGAGAAAAAGTCTGTGGGTGACTTGAAGAATACATTGATTTCTGATCGATTTTAAAGCTCTCTTTTAAAAATTCCCTAAGCAGCTTTTTGTTCATAATTATCTTCATCAATTAGATATCTGAATATCATCATATATCCATCAATGAAATAGTGCACTTTTTACAATAGAGGTGTTTCCAGCGATCTTAAAGGGCGTAGTCTAAAAAAGAATTTCAGCTTCGCTTGCAGCCCCAAATATGAATTTCGTTCCGACGGACCTGTCTTATGACTACTTTTTAGTCTGGGATCCAAGGTCAAAAACTCCAACTTTGATGTGACACCTTGCCGTAAATTTTCTGACACCCGGATCATGTCTGTGGACATCAGAAAAAGTGACAGTGGCCAGTTGGAACGGATTGTAAAAATTCAGTAGCGACGACCTTTGGAAAACTGCCGAAATCGAAAATGTTATGAGTAGGGGGTGTGTTATTGTCAATATCTCATGATTGCAAGACACAATAGTAACAAATCACCTATCATTCTTTTTGTTAGGATGTCTGCTTTAAATTGATATGTAATAATGTTTGATTGGATAACCCTTTGGGTCAGGAAGGTTACAGAAAGTCGGTTGTGCTAAAAGTCCAGGGCTTAAATCAAACCCATTTCAAATTTGCTACTTTGAGAGTGTTATTATGAAAATAATTTTGTATGAATATGTTCCTTACATCTCCCTGATGTTTTGGTGAAGGTTTCGTTAGGTTTGATACAAATCTTGCCACTCTATTCTGAGTATGTTTGGGGTGTTAATTTACGATAAATCGTATAATCCTGTATTTTTTAGTGCACATATACTATTGTGATGTTTACCCGTTAAATGTCATTATATCACAGCAGAATGATTTCAGACAACAAATCAGGTGTGGAATCCATACATAAGTGGCAATGCACGATAAGTGCCCAACGAACCATTTTGAAAAAGTTGATATTTTCGTTATTTTTAGAGTTACAGTCCTCAGTTTTCTTTATTTATTTTAAAGCTTGGACAATCATAGTGCAGAGTGTTCAAGCTTCAAAATAAAAAATAGGCATTGTAGCTCTAGAAATAACAAAAATATCAACTTTTTCAAAATGGTTCGTTGGGCACTTATCGTGGAACTGACCGTCCGACAAGTGTTTTATTGAGATGCGTTTGGTCGCATCTAAAAAAGTAAAACAAAACAACGTGCAGCTTAACGAAACTTCTCTGCATAGTGACGCCATATGCATTCGTAGCGTGAACAGAACTTTATAGATTACTAGTTAATGCCTGTGAAAAGAATTCACGGATATATAGGTTTCCACCGCTATCAGAAATCGATTTTAAAAGGTGGTGGCCCCCACCACCTTTTAAAATCGATTCCTAATACCAAATATTACTGAGCTCCAATGCCTTACCTTTTCCTGGGCCACTAAAAAGGCAGTTGTCTTGATAAAATCTAGAGGTTGGTCTTAACATAGAAAATATGTAGAAACCCTGGTTCATGATTCTTTAATATGGGTATTTCTGCGCACTTTGGACACCCCATTTTAAAACGTAAATTAAAATGTAAAAACTGTTCAAATATAAAGTCCAAATATGTGTCCGGAAAAGAAAAAAAAACTTCAACGCAGAATTGTGCTCTTAAAAGTCAATTTAAAGTTTTAAACTATAATTTCCGCCATTTTGTTGACCTCTTTTTAAATTTAAAAAAATTCGAAGTCTGTAATTTAAAAATGTTTTAAAAATAAAGAATTCTTCCGATTTAAAAATTTTTTTAAATATACTTAGTTCCGTCATTACTGAACAATACTTAACAGAATAATTACGATTTTCCATTAAAAAAAAACTACATAAAAACCTCTTTTTTTCACGTTGGGGGGGGGGGGGTCAAATATCTGCCTTACATTTGACTTACCGCCATAGATAAGAAGCTGTCAACACGCGCACATGCGCTAATTACTTGTCAATAACATCAGGAGCAGTGAGATTATTACAGCAGGCGTGTCCTCTTTTCATAGAAAAGTTACGTTTATGTCCATATGTAGAAAAATATCGGCCAATTAAATCACAACAAAAAAATTAATAAAAGAATTGGGATTGTTTCAGTTTCATTTGTTTTACATATCTTTACTTACCCTTTCAGTACAGCACGTGAGAACAGAATTGAACCAATTGCAACAGAAACAGAGTAAAAATTGAATATTTAAAAACAGTAAAAATTGTTTAATTCTCTCTAAAAAGATTTTAATGCAAAGATTATTTCTCTTTGTCGGAAAATAGCGTTAAATCATATTTTACCAAATGAATGAAAAATATTGGCAATTAGAGCAGTATTTCTTTTTTTTATTTCGCACTTTCTTTACGGAAAATAAGAATAACTTTTTCAAAACCAGAAGCAGAATTTATATGTTCATGGGCTTGACTTAATAATGTAGAAAGATCGGACTGATCCATTGAAAATAAATCAAATTTTTAAGGGGAGTTTTTTTTAATCACAATGAAAAAATATTTTTTCCCGAAATTTGGAATACAAACTGATTTTTTTAAAAATTCATCCTTTATTCGATAAGTATTGAAAATTTTATTAAAATCCGATCAGTAGTTGATGTGTAGTAAATCTTTAAAATCTAGGTGTTGTTTTGCTCGTTAAAAGGGGGAGAAAATTTACTCGTTAATACTACGGAACAGAACAGAATTACATTTGCACGGATATTTACACTATTTTGATTCAGTAATATCTCCCGTTTTATAAGGTGTACACAATCTTTCAACTTATTAATGCCACTAACATTTTTCAACGAAAAAAAATGTTTTATATGATTTTGACGTTTATTTTATCAAGGTGTCAAATTACGCAGAACTAGGTCACGAGTCCGCAGAAATACCTACTTTAATATGTGTGATACAGGGGACCAGACCCACACCCTGCTCGGGCAAGCACAATTTAGAAAAAAAAATTAGATAAAGAAATGTTATAAATAAAACCTCCATATAATGCCAAGTAATCATAAATTAACCTTAAAATCAAAAATGAATTATTTTGTTTTTCATCAAATATAAGTAATATGCCTTTGTTCTATCTACATATTTTTTTATTATTTATTCACGGTTATATTTGAATGATTATGGATGTGGATTGATTCATCATCATTCAAAGGTGAAAATTTAAAATCTTTAAATGTAACTTTAGAAAAAATAAAAACATTAAATCTATTAATCACAAAAAAATGTAATGCAGCTTTATTTAAATCATCATTTGGTAATTTTGAGTAAGGATTTTGAAATATTTTTTAATTCGTTAAAATTGTATTTAATTTTTGAAAATTATTGGAAAAGACATTAAAGTGTCTATTATTTTACGTACGAAAAGTCTATATTTTTTTACACAGTATGATGTTAACCCGCAACTTTGACCCTGAAAAGTAAAGAAAAGAGAAGAAAAAACTTCGTCGGTACAAACCGAATAATAATTCTTTTAAATAGTTTGATGTTTAATTCCGCAGTATTTTTGTAAGTTTCGTACATTTTTATCACTTGAATTAATGTGTATTTTAATGTTGAATACGTTTTATTTATAATACATTTTTATTTATTTAAATAAATAATTTTTTCCTGGTCTTGTACATTTTTTTAATTGTTCGAAATTATTGCGTACTGAATTTCTTTTAATTTCGCTACGGGATCGATCGTCTGTTTCAGTCATTTTAAAACGTCTTTCTTTCTCTCGCTAGATATCTTCACTTTATTTATTTATTTATTTCTTCTTTCCTCCCTTCGTTCGTTCCATTATTCAATCGCGTCTGACGTATCATCCGTTGAAGCTGACTTTCTGCTGTCTCTTACCACACTCCCTCATAATCAATGATTCTCACAACACTCGCTTTAAATTGTGAGACAGTATTACGACCAGAAAACCAAGTAATTTACACTGTTCATTATATATATATACGTGATTACTCAACTTGTATAGATGTTTATCAAGGACCACGTGGGGATGAGGAAACTTATGTCGGTCCAATCTTCCAAAAAGGGAATGCACTCCTAACTTAAAAATCAACATTTGAAATTTTGGCTTTGTATATGGGTTCGACCACTGACGAATGGTGATAGAAGGAAATGCGCAACTTCGTCAGCCTACAATCAGGCCTCATATATATATATATATATATATATGTATGTATTCATTCTGGCATGATCTAATATCACACGCATTTCTTAAATCCGTACAAACGGGATTTAATATTCATTAGGTTTTGTTGAAATTGAAACTGAGAAAGTTAATAAACTACTACAAAATACGGAAACAGACAACATCAAACCACTTATTATACGCAGGAGAAAAAGTAGTTGCTAAGAAAGTTATTTCACAAAAAAGACGCACAGAGCAACCAAATGCCAAAGCAGGATTTGAGATGAAATTACTGCGACAAATTAATGTTATACACAGAGAAGGGAAATGACTAAAAACTAGAGCAAAACGTGTTGTCAAAATATAAAACGGTACAAAAAGAACCAGCTGCCATCTCAGCTATGGAAAGTAAGCTTAGAAGTTACCGACACGCAATTTAGATATATAAACAAAATAGGATGTTCCATATTAAAGAAAACAAATTTGGCTAACAGTTTAATGAAGCAACGAAAGAAAATCAAGACAACCGATTAAAACGAAACATTTTGCGAGTAGATTATGGGGGTGCAGAAAGGACTACAAAAAGAACTACATAGCATCGGAATAGGACATACCATAGAAATAAATATACGTGCATTAAGAAGAACGACGACGGAATCCATGGGTTTTGATTCATTCAAAAGATTTAAAGCCACACATGAAATACTACCACACAAATGCATGATGGAATCAAGAATCCTCGAATGGATGACGACGCACAGTCGACCCTGATTCTAAAAGATGTCTAAAAAGGAACAAAGAGGTCTAAAAGGAACAACAGAAATGTGTCCCTGATTATGATGTGGAAAAACAGGACAACTTGTATTACTTGCTACAAAGAAGAGGACCTCTACCCGAACAGCAGAGGAGATGCTGACAAGGAAGCAAAGGGACAAATTCATTGATATATAAAAGAGAGAAGAGAAGAAAAACTGCGAAATTAACAAATGTTACTCACTCCTCCTATCTAAGCGCGAATTGTTAATAGCCGAAAAAACACAGAACTAGAACCACAGACTCTCTCAGCCTAGGTTGGTACTTGTAAGTCGAGTACGAAGTGGATTTTAATCTGAGTTTAGAAAAAGTAAAAGCAACATAAAGATGGATAAAATGCTCTGATGGTAATTAATTACAGGTATCTTCGCGGAAAAGGGAAATAGGAGTTTTAAGAAGAAGCAACTAGATGTATCTGTCGACTGTCAGGCGTGTTCAATTGGGCTTTTGAACGTTGAATCTGGTCGCATTAAACAACACTATCCGGTTGGATGCATGAGCTCTATCTTGCTGAGAGTAAGAGCGGAATGGACAGTAGCGTACCTAGGGTTGGTGTCACCCGGGACGGTAACCATGGTGTCACCCCACCCCCGAGCTTGTTCTCTTCCCGGGATATCTAGAATGTTGGTGATCTTTTTGTACTACAGGTATAAAGAAAATTCCCCTCGGATTGTATGCGTATCTTCTGAGGTACCTCAGAAGATACGCATAAAAAAGCTTCTTCGTTAGTACAGAGTATGGTATTGAAAGTTATAATATTATATAGACAAGTTTTTTGCGTACCTCAAAAGATACAAACACAGCACTTTTTGGGTACCTCTTTAATGAGAATTAAAACAGCACACGTGATAAAATCTGTATTTCCAATATCTTATAAAACAGTAACGTCTTTAGAAATGACAATCGATAAAAGTATCACTTAGCTTTGGACTTTGTACTTGATGTTTTCTCGGAAAAGGCTGAATACCTAGCTTCACGTGTTGGGCTAAAAGCTTTTAAGCAAAACAGATACAAATTAACAATATACACTGTTGGAAAGCTGAGGAAATTATATTTCGATATATATAAGTATATACCTCCTTCAAGAATTAATTCCACAGTCCATAGACTTTGGACTGTGTACTCGAAATCTTCTCGTAACATGCTGAATACCTAGCTTCACGTTTCCGGTCGTAACTCTTCATGTCCAACAGATACAAAGTGACAAGATACACTGTTAGAAGGCTAGGTAAATCCTCTTTCCAACGATATAGATATATGTATTACCTCCATCGAGAATTAATTCCACAATCCATAGACTTTGTGCTGTGTACTTGGAGTTTTCTCGTAAAATGCTAAATACTTAGCTTCATGTTTTGGGCTGTAACCTTTTAGGCACAATAGATACAAATTGCCAAAATATCGAATGCTGAAATACCTATAAATTAATTAATAACGTGTATTTTTGAATTCCTCATGTCTGAAAACCATGATTTAGCCTTTTAAAGTACTAAAATATGTCAATTGGGAGACGAGATATGAAATTCTGTTTTTTCTTTTGTGTGTGCTGGCGGCAATTTTGCTTTATGCAAAGGAAAGATTTTGGTATCCTAATCATGTGATCCTGGTGGGGGAGGGGGAGCTCTTGCTGTCCCCACCTTTTACATTTGTGCTTATAAAAAGATTTCCCCAACGATTCATGTCTTGTTTTTTTTCTGATATTCTACATAAAATCCCGCTACGTTTCGTACCAAATTTATTAATGGTGTATTTACTTCCAGGTTTGCCCATATTTTTGTGGAATTCGACTAGATTATACTGCGATGTTTCATTAGAAAAAAGAATTACAAAGAAACTATATGAATTTTTAGGCAGTCATCTTGGTGTCACCCCTCTGATGGTGTCACCCGGGGAGGACCCCCCCCCCCGTCGGTACGCTAGTGGGAATGGATTCAAATTCACTCTCGGGAATTTTGAATTCAAATTCCGCAGGTAAATCTTGACTTTCACGAGTATTTAACACTGCAGCTACACATCCTTTCATTGTAATTTAGCAGGGCAATATCGATTTTCATTTTAATGTTCAATTACGTTCCCTGTGGCATTTTCTTTTTATCTAAGTCGATTGTTTTCCACACAATCATGTGGCTTTGTAGGTATATGCAAACTATGTTTTGGCGGTCGGTTACCTTCCCTTAAGTTAGAATTTATATACATTTTATTTGTTTTCAAGTATTTTCTGAAGTTGTAAGATATTACTATTCCATGAATTATGCAGGTCAGTATCAGTTTGGACAACGTCTTTGGAGAAGAATCCAGTCCCATGGCCTAGAAATCTGGTATAACAATCCCAAAATGATTTAATAATAAAATCAATACAGGCATTAGCATTTGTTCCTAGCCAAGATTTTATCGACTAGTTCAACAGCTGATGGCGCCATTTGATGAAGTAACAGACGAATTTGGGCGTTTAGAAGTTGACTGGGTTACCCCGAACAAATAACTCGGTGGAAAGTTGGAAGTGTGGATTTCAATGGAGATTAGATATCTACTATCCACAACTATGTCACATGGTTGCTAAATTGCGAAAGGAACAAAACAGCTGGGAGATGATATTGAACAAACCCTGACTGGTATTTTGCCGAGGAATTCTAAAAACGGATATCATGTAGTTAATGAAAGATTGAAGAAACTGCTTGATGAATACGAAAATATGGATATTTTGCGTTAGTTGCAGTCTATTGTAAAGTTGTTTTGTATTATCTGTTTTTGTTTTTTATTCAAATAAACTAAATATATTTATTATAAATTGCATAATATCAAAGTTTATAGGAATCTTTTTAAAGTTTGAAGCATATGTTTGTTTTTACTTAACGATACAAACAAGATAAAGATAAGAAAAGGCGTGAGACAAGGAGATACAATATCACCTAAACTATTTATAGCGAGCCGTAAAAGCGTCTTTCGGAAAACTGACTGAGAGGGAATGGGAATAAACATAACGGAGAATGTTTAAACCACTTGAGATTTGCAGATGGCGTTTCCATGACGTCAGAAACATCGGAAGATATACAAAACATGTTGACTGATCTAAATGAACAGAACAAAGACAAAAGTAATGTTCAACGATAAAGTAAAAAAAACCCATAAGAATAGAAGAGGTTGCCGAATACCTTTACAATAAAGTTAGAGATAGACCATAGACCATGAAATAAAGTTAGAGATAGACCATAGACCATGAAAGCGAAATAAAAAGGACTCATAACGATCGTCTTGAAAGCATTTGGTATGAATTGAGACAATGTGCGTAAAGTATACAATGAATGTGTAATACCAGTTATGACGGATGCGAAACATGGACATTAACAAGCCGAACTGAGAACCCACGTAGAATCGCACGGAGAGACATGAAAAGAGAAATGCTAGGGATAAGAGACAGAAAAAGATCAACATAGATGGAGATGGGCTGGACACGTAGCAAGAAGAGATGACGGAAAAGATGGGGGAACAGACTAACCGATTGGAGCCCATGGGACAGTAAATGCAGTTTTATTTTCTAGTGCTTTTTGGTATTCTTCTGTGTGCTTATTAAAGATCTTTCTGTCGGAGGAGTTGCTTAGTAATCTTTTGTTTATGGAGTTTGGTATTTGTCTAATAATTGAGGGCGGGTGGTTGAATCTATTGTTTACATATATTGGTTTATTCTTTGGCTTGGAGTAGTTTTCATACGTATTATTTTGTAGGTTTAGCGTTACATTTAGAAAATTAACAATTTTTATGTTGGCTTTTGTTTCTATTTTTAGTCCTAACTGCTTTAATTTTCTAGTTATCTCTTTTTTAATTTTGTCTACTTTATGCCCGGTGCAGTTCTTTAAGACCAATAGTCCGTCATCTCTGTACAGCCCAATATCTGAAACTTCTATGTCGTGGCTATTGGTTAGGGTGTATAGGATTATAGCCCTACCAGATCAGAAATATGTGCACTATCATAGGCGCCCATTGCTACATCGAAGTCGGGGCTTTCTCTTTTCACCCGTTGTTCAGTGTTATTGGATAATATAGTTTGTCTGCTGTGCATGATTATATCGATGTCGGATTTATTGATTTCGGTACAAGTTTCGGCCATAATTAATGCGTTTTTCAATGTCTCTTCCGTTATAGAGGGTTACAAGTCTATAATATCAAATTGAACGAAGACGGCTTTGTTATTGAACCAGTTCAGTGCCTCTTTAGTATTAATCCATTGGTTTAATCCGTAATGTAGTTTCACACTCCGGTTAATTTTGTCCAATATTGTTTTACTGATTCTGCCGACATCCGATTTGGTTGGGTTGATCAGCCTGGCTGTCTGTTTGTTTTTGAAGTCGTTCAAAATATTTAGAAAAACATTACCAGGATTAACCAGTCAGAACCATAAAACAGTAAGATTAACGAGCCGACAAACACAGATAAAAACATACATACACGCCCAAAATAAAATACCTATTGGAGGGACCAAACAACTAATAGCATAACAACAAAATACATCAAACACCCACAAATATCCACAAATATCCACTCTACCTTTGTATTGAGCTACCATCGGATCATAACTAAGGTCTACGAGGGTATTGATGCATAAGTGTATCATACATTCAATATTACCTATATGAATAATCCAGAGAGTGAAACCAGTTGTACAGCTCGTTGTGGATCAATAAAGGAATATCATGGACACACAAGTACAAATAGATAGACAGTACGGGGAATCCATGATAACAAACACCTGTACTGTCTAATTCCCTGAAACAGGTTCATGGAAGACAGCTGATGATCGCCTATAATAAGTGTGATCTACATTAGCTAATTATAATATAACATCTACATAAATAGTAGTTAATTTGAAATGAACAAACCAGAAGTGTGTATTTTCTTCCCTTCTCTACGTACATATATATAGACAGTGCAGTGATGAGGGGTGGATCGGGGCAGGTATATTGCAAGCGGGATAGCGGACTTTTTTTTCGGAATAGGGAAGGCAGAGCGGGAGATTTGTCATGCACTATTGGGTGTTTTGGGAAATGTGTAAACAGTTACGAGAAATAAACAGTTACGAGAAAACAAAAAAGTTTCCACAGACTATATATATATATATATATGGTGTATGAAAGGATAAAGGTTATCCGACATGATGATTTTTGAGAAATGACAATGTGGAGACTCAGAATAATTTGCAAGAAATTTATTTAATACCTTAACATGTTTCGACGTATTATGTCGTTTTCAAAAGGAAAATGGAGAGAACGTGTATTGATGACTCAATCTTGTCGAGGCTTTTATTTTTATCTCTATTCTCATTTGTCGTATTTTTATTTATTTGAGGATTCCTACATTTTTGTAGTTCTGCCTCTTTCTTCTATTTTTTATTTAATTTAATTTATTGTTTCACATATTTAAGTGAGAACACCTTTTGGTGGCGACACGTGACCTGATTTTCATCAATAGATCGGCTTCTTTCCCTCCATAAATCATGCGGACGCAGGCAAACCATCTGATACAAATTCGCTGTGTGAAAGTCCATTGTTCGTATATGTGTGTGTAAATATGTAAACATCCTCGGTATATTTGTTATATTTGAGATCGTGTAAATAAAATGTTTTGGCTAAAAAGTCTTTCATGATGATAATGTATGCGTGTGTGTAAATATGTAAAAATGGAATCGGCTTACTTACAATGTAGAGTGTTTTATACTCTGGCCCGTCCGTAGCACGTGTGAATAGGCAAAAACATAAAGGGACAACAGCGCTATTACACGCGTCTGGTGAGGAAGGCAAACTAGCAGGAAAGTGGCTGATTCAAAGTTAGCGCCCGTCCCGTGATTTAATATATATTAAATATGATAAAGTTTCCTTAATATCTAAGGCTTGTCAACTTATCTTAGTTAGTAAGACACCAGCCTAGCAATCACTGGGTCATCAGTTTAAATCACGGTAGAGGAACGGGGATTTTACATATTGGTTTACACCCCAAATTTTGGTGAGGATTGTTCTTGTAACGGTAGGAAAGTAAAGTAAACTCCTGACTTTGTCTTGGAGTTCTTATTTAGCGATTTCGTAGCAATGGAAGTGAATGCATATGCACGCACCACTTTTCAGTTCTTTTATTCTTTAGATTTTTTTAAAACAAGTTCTTTTTTTTCATTTCACCAATTTGGACAGTTTTGCGTAGGTGAATTACATAAAATCCAAATTTGGACTGTTTTGCGTAGGTGCATTATATAAAATCCAAATTTGGACTGTTTTGCGTAGGTGAATTACATAAAATGCAAATCAAAATACATTTAAATTACAGGTTGTGATGCAACAAAATAAGAAAAGTGCAATAACTTTTACTCTCCTTTAATATACCTTTGTATAAAACACACACATGTTTTATACGAATGTTGTATATTCGAATACAATTTCTTCTTATTATTATTTTTTATTATTGACTTTCACACTAGGGTCTTCATCTGGTAGTTATCGCTAGAGATCAAGTGACATCAAGTCTCAAGTCTTCAAAATCTTCCTTAGTATTCTTACAGGTCTTAATTTCCGGGTCCGTCCATTTATCGATCACTGCTTAGGTCTGTATTTTATCAACTATTTCTCGGACCTCCACTCTTCTAATCGTTTTACAAGGTTTTTTGGTACATTTTTGAGTGCGTCATTTATAATGGGCACAAGCTTAACGCTCATGTTCACGACGTTTACAGTTGTCATGTAAGATCCAACGGCGTGGCGATCAAGTGATAGAGTGTCTTCTCCGTTCTCTTGCATACTTTTGCAGTTGTTGTTCTTTTGTCAGTATGTATCTAGTTTTTAGCTGTCATGATTATTCTCTCTTTAGCCTGTCGTCAATAGCCGAGTCAATATAATTTTCAATTTTGATGTCCCCCCCCCACCCACTTTCAGAGTCCATCGACACCTCCCTAGTACCCTGTTCAAGGTTCTTAGTTCTTCTCTTGTCCAGTTCAGAAATGATTCAGAATATCTTACTACAGATAAAACCATGTGTTTATGTTATGTATAAGCTTCCTGCTGTTGAGTCTCATCTCTAAATTTTTCCTTGTTCTGGGATTTTCTTTCATCTTCCAGTATTCCAAGATATTTATAGCTGTTTTTTATTCAATATCTTGATACCATTTTTGTTTTTCTGCCGATTCCTATTTTCCTCACTGTTGCTTCATTTGTTGCCCTTTCATCAACTCATTTGCTGTTTCCCCTATTCAAATCAACTGAACACTAAATACTCTATCTTTTCTCTTCACATAAAGTCTGTCGATATCATTTTTGGATGTAGAGCTTTGTATATTGTTATTAATTTCCAGGCCCGTCGATTTATCGATTTATGTTCCCCTTTTTTCTAGTGAAGGAAGGATCCAGATTACTTAACTAAACTACTGCTCTTTCATTATATGTGTGATTGTTCAGTTTTGTCTCTAACATCTTTCTGATTCTCCTGAGGCATTATTTTCTTATTTGTTCCTCTCTCAGTTAAGTATTCCTGACTACTTGTAGTATTACTTAATTTTCTCTGTCCGTCCCATCAGTTGCCTCGAGTTTTAAACTAATGCTTCTAGTTTTGACTCGTCCTTTGCAAATGATTTTAGATCATTCATAACTTCCAGAAATATTCCTTTTTATGCTTAATCCGGCTAGAGTATCTTGTATAATCAAGTCAACTTTTGAGTTCTTGATCGTGTTGGGCATGACACTGTTTCAGAAATCTTGAAAATCGTAAGGCATTCAAGAATCCAGGTTTTATGGGGATCATGCTATATGCTTTATCTATTCTTCGTGCTGATGGTAGCAGCTGATGTTGATCCCTGTGGACCAGCTGACACTGTCCTTCTGAATTCCCAACATTCTTCTCAGTATCTTCTCTTTAGCAGAAATCGTCTCAATTCTTCTTCGGATCCTTCCAACTTCCTTGCAATATTCTTGGAACCGATGTCAGAGCTAAAGTTATCGCAGCTACAACATTCATTTTCATATTCCACAAATTTCACAGCTCTTGGGTAAAGTCTGTTACATCCGCTATTTGACCACACTAACTAGGTATTTACCTTCTGGTTGGATAATCAATATGAACTGCAAAATCCCAAATAAGCGTTTACTATACTCAGTTTCTGCTTTGTGCTCACCGCGTGTGTGTGAATTATTATTATTATT
>VCCN01000538.1:928657-939058 GCA_006491835.1 Architeuthis dux
TAATAGTCGGCAACTAGCATTTCAAAACACTAGATGAAATAAACGTGTTAATAAGACCAAATATCACTAGATTATTCATTGAAAAAAACAACTTTATTACACAAATAAGCACCAACTTAGTACTCAACATTATATACAAAACTAGACTATAATCTTTTTTAAACTGTTTTGTTCGAGAACTTACAAAAAGGATACATATAGATTCTACAGTCTTAATTCCATGTCAAATGTAAACAATAATGCAAATAAAATGTATTTAAAAACTTATTTTAAAATTATTTATTATTCAAGCTGTACTCAATAAAAGCTAATATTATCGTACGTGAGACAATTGGGCGTCTTTTTCTTTTGCAAAAGAAATGTAACCCAAATCTTAATGATTTGGATTACAATGTATATATAAATAAACACACACCTTTTCGTCATCACACAATCCATAAGCCATATTGTTTGTTTGTAGACTAGTGATAGTAATAGTTATTTGAATTTTGAGATAAAGCACTTTCATTTCGAATTTCTGAATAGTTTTTCATCTTATCTTTTGTCACAACTTTCTGGGTCAAATGTCCTCCGAACATTAAAGTAGCGTCGGATTAAAGAAAAGTTTCCCGGATTTAACACGAATCTTATATTTTTCATGGACAATACCATAAACAATTAGGGCATGGAAACCTATGGCTCTACAAGGCCCGAATCTAGTCATCTTGTCACCTCTCTGTAAAGGTGGATTGTTATCTGAGGCGTCAAAAACTGTTTCCTGTGAAAGGTTTTGAATAGTTAGCAGTTCGATCTGTAGGCTGCTAAATAGTGTCCATAACTAACTCACCCAGAAGGTTATATAGGCATGTGAACAAAAAACCGAGAGAGTCAAATGAGAGTCAGTAGTCAAGTATTTATACCCATATGTAGAA
Organism: Architeuthis dux; assembly: GCA_006491835.1. NCBI lineage: Eukaryota > Metazoa > Mollusca > Cephalopoda > Oegopsida > Architeuthidae > Architeuthis > Architeuthis dux. Next base: position 929,569 of record VCCN01000538.1, read on the forward strand.
TTCACTTTTCTATAGCAGTAAACAGAACACCACCCAGAAGAGCTCTGATACCCAAGGTAGGTAATTTTCGTCTCCTCGTATTTCTTTCTATGCATATACTCTGAACTTCAAATCTTCAAGCGAATAACTTCAATTAGTTATTCGGATTCTGAAATGAAAAATGTCATTACTATTTTTGACTCATTTTTCACCTTGCTGTTTATTACAACTTTTAGTTGGTAGTAAAAAAAACAATATGAACTTCGTATACAAAACATTTTTTAAATCTCATAATTAAAGCTAAAGGTTTTCTTTACATGCTTTTATATCTGCATGCAATAATAAGTTGAACGTGACGAAATCAATCCTACGTTGCGTAGGATTGATTTCGTCACGTTCAACTTATTATTCAAGTAGTATTTTTTACCAACATGAAATTCTTGATTTAAATTTCCCTACAAACATTTTTTAAATCTTAATGATTTAATTAACAGCAAAAGAACCTAACACTATATTTTATTTTGGTTTTATTTTATTCTGAATTCCATAGAAACTCGAGCCCATAACCGTTTTCATGTAGCAAGCAGGCACTTACCACTGAGTCACGGTAGCTTATCGTCATTTAAATTATTTTTAAAAAGAATGCTCTCCAGTAAATTGTAAACTGGAAGATACTATGAGGCGTAACGTACGTACGCAGTAACGAGCGAAGTGCAGAACAAGAATAATCTTATATAGACTTTCTATTTTTGGTAGCATTAATGTATTTATGTTTTGTTTTTATTACTTTCTGTAAAAAAGAAGAAAATACAAAGCCAGCGATTTGTCCTGGAAAATAGCCGTAGTCCAGAGAAGAAAAAGCAGAAGTTGGGATAACTTCTGGACCACAGGCCCAAGACAATAGCTCCCTGTCTCACTTTCACTCAACTTCCCTTTGCCGCTACCACCACTTCTTGTCTCACGTGACTCCGTAGTAATAAGTTGGATGACCGTCCGCAAATTAAAGACCTTATTGTTATCAACTTTGAAGGGTGAACCAAGCAATTTGTGCTTTCTTGGTTTCTTGAAGATCATCCTCCATTGAATCTTCATGGATTAAAAGATCACAATTTTTACCATCATTTACCTGTTGTTCATAAAGCATAATATCTCTAGGGTAGACTATTTTCCAGTTTGATGAGTGAGCGACTGACACGCCAAAGGTGTCTTTACAATGGTCAACTTCTACTGGAACCTATTCAACGAAGTTCGGTTTCTGGAGAATGTTGGGATAGAGATTAGCATTTTTCACTATTTTCTGCGGTAATGTTTTATGAAGTAGAACAAGCTGATTAAAGTGCCAAATGTCCTCAATATTCTTAGCATAAGAATGAAGCCATCGGTTAATCTTAATTGGCGAGAGCAGCAGAATGGGACCGGATATTCCTCCATTCTTTTCAATTATCTTTTATCTGTTTTCCATACAGTACCATATGATGGCCAGCATGCATGTGGGTGGCAAATATGTCTTCCAGGCTGCGTAACATCCTAGCAGCTTCTTCATCACCATAATAACGATATAACTTACCAGCAGTATCTTTTTGACTATTAAGCAACATACAGCTGTCAGGTTCAGTAGAATGTCTCTGACATTTGTCCTCTTGCTCGAATGATCTTGTTCCTATAGATAAATTAGGTGGGCATTTTCCATCAGTTTGATCCTCTTCTTTAGAGTGCTCATCCACTTGCATGGAAATGTTGGAGCTGTCTTTCAACTCCTGATAATACCCACGCTTCGGTGACATAGCTTGCATTGTCCAGATATAAGCACTGGTCTATGTTGTATCCTTCCCGTAGTTGTAGGTGGTACTTAACGGCCGTTGGTTATTTTCCACATCTTCTGCTTTTCCATTTCTGTGGAATTCCGACTATTAGGTTCCTTTTGAATGTTTTCTTCAGCTAAATCCTTTGAGTTCCTCTGGATTGGTAGCCGTTGGTTTGGTGTCAATTTATCAGCTTTGAAAGTTAATGACAAGCTCCGGAACTTTTCCTGTTCTGATAAATCTTTACAACAAGATTTGTCATCTTGAACAACAATCAATCCCCTAACTGGTACGCTTGGTAGAACCATATTGTCTGTAGGAGGTGAGGGTTGTGTAAATGCAGCTCCTGACAAATATACCACCGGTGAGCTTTTTCAATGTTTCACTGGCAGAGCTATAACTCATGTGTTTCATTTGTTCACGCTTCCGAGCAGGTCTATTCCAACGTAGCTTGAAGGGATGTGAATTACTGTCAGGATTCCATAGAGCATTATTGGAAATATCATCCTATTCATTTGCAGCTGTTTCAAGAACTACTAGGCTTTTATTTGTAACCACCTTTCTAGCAGCCTTGATAGAAATTCTCGTAGCTTCTTATAAGCTAAGTGACTTTCCCCTGTTTGCTGTAAGTTTTAACAATTTAGGATTTGACTTTCTTTCAATGGTCAGGGTTTCTTTAGCCACATCCAATGTGTGTGTACCCATCCCACGATTTGTCGAAGGGATGATGGTCGAGGTGTACCAGCATTCGCCATCGATACTGCTATACTTGTTGCTTTGAGAGGTGAAGCCTTTTTTCTCTAGAATTGAGTCTTTGACTACTATTACGGATACAAGATTTCTTTCTAACATCCGATCCACTGTTCTTAACAGATGTTGTTGGTGTAACATAAGTTACTTCTACTTCAGGTTTAAGAACAGTTCGAGAAGTCTTTCCCCATGCCTCAGATGTCTTTTGAGATTTATATGAGAAATGAGATTTCTTAAAATCTTCAACTACTTTTGAGGATTGCTGAAGGTTACCCACAACCTTCTGGTGTGTAGCTGTGGAGAAAAAAATCTCATTTCTCATATAAATCTCAAAAGACATCTGAGGCATGGGGAAAGACTTCTCGAACTGTTCTTAAACCTGAAGTAGAAGTAACTTATGTCATTGTAGGAATCAACGTGGCTCAACTGAAAGTTTATTGAACGTGGGACCACTCGCCCATGTGTGTCAGGCGTTACACCTGGAATATCTGAGTTTTCTGGTCTGGTGTCTGCACTAGCTGTCAATGTCTCCCCATAGCTGGTCTAGAGCTTGGGTTTCTCTGCTGAGGCCGGGAAATGTTGGCTTTTTCCGAGTGAATTGTGATTGTAGTTCTTTCGTTTCTTTCGTTTCTTCCGGGTTTTTCGGCTGCGAGAACTACTCGAATCAATAACTTCACTGGTGTTGGAGCTATCGGAAGAATTCAGACAACCATATGATAAGTGGAAGCCAAAATGTTCAGTCCGAATGGCACTGGCAATCTGTGGCTCTCTACTGTAGTCTCCCCAGGTTTCCACCGTTACCGTAGGTACTCTGGTTTCCACGGCCGTATGCACCCTGTGAGAGGGGACGCGGAGCGAGCATTGGCAACTTCTGGCTCCCTAGCAGCCAGCACTCTGGGTACATCGCAGTGGACCCATCAAGTCTCCACCGCTGTCGTACGAACCCGAAAGGGACGGGTCTAGTCCTGTATTAAGGTTGTGTATCGGCAACCACCGGCTCTCCATGAGCCTGCACACAGGGGCCTTTTTGCAGTAGACTTATCAATTCTCCACCGCTGCCCTAGGCACTTTGTGATAGGAGGTGTTGTACTTTCGAAAGGCGAAATCGACGGGGCTTGATCCAGCCCCGTATTAGGGTTTGGAGTTGAGGAGGGAGTTGTGGCAATTTCTGGTTCTTCAGGAGTCAGGATTTGTTGGCTTTCTTCATTAATTTCAAGGTGAGGGAGACTGCTCAAATTCATCTACCTGACACTGTAGGTCGTACAATTCTATTAGGGACTTGTGTCGATAATCAAAGCTCTCCTCTATGCTTTCATTTAACCCCTGTTGCTTGCCTTCAGCAACTTCCAACTCCATCACCCACCCTTCGATGCTACATCTAAAAAAGAACACCTTCCGTGTTGTTGTTTTTTTATCTCTCATAACACTTTTAAGCTTGCTTTTATTTTTAGTCTCAGCAGCCTGGTTTTGTTTTGCTGGCTAGCCTCCATGTTGGACAAAATACGAAACAGTCAATTGTTCGCAATGCGAATCTATTATAATTTTAACTTCGCTAAGCAACAGCATGTGAACTTGTAACGATAAATTTAGCCTTAGCCTTTCGCAATGCGATTAGCATCTGCAAAAGCGAATCTATTTTAACGAAATTTTACTACTAAATCTTTCGCAATGTTATCTACTATAAAACCGAGTTTTACCGAATTGTTTTTGCAATGTGGCTTACTAGCAAATTTCTACTTATTTCTTTGATAAAAGAAAAACGCGAATTTTCATACACAATGCCTTTTCGTAAAATAAGAATTTATTACAAGTTAAAATCTTCACCACTCGAAGAACATGTGCAGCGAATTCACTACAATGACAAATTTAATTTGTAAATAATATTAATTATAATAAATTCCTACAACGTGAATTCTATAATAACTATTTCCGGGGGGTGGGAAGAGATCCCAAATCCAAAGAACACAGCTTAACTTTTCTATTGATGTCGGCGTGTTTAACATTTGTTTGCGAAAAGACCCTTCTCTTCTCGCGACTTAAACCTTTTGGTCTCTGTCAATTAACCTTGGTGACAGGGGTATGATAATGCTAACTCCTGACTCCGGAGGGGGCGTAATGAACGCTTGTTCAAATATTAATGATCGAAATTCTCGGTAGTTCGACTCCGACGAACTTCGGCAAACTCATCTCTGTCTCCAACTGGGGTTTATATACAGAACATTTGTATTACCCTCCAGTCATGCGTAGTTTCTGGACTTCCGGTTTCTTCCGGGACTCTTACGATCTATAAAAAAGTTGAGAAAACCCAGCCCAGTTTTTCCTTGACACTCGTCTGAAGGTCAGAGATCCCACCTCCATCTTCGCCCGACCACTGGTACGTAATGAAATCTTTTTTTCACAGCATCTAAATTTAGATTATTTTGGGCTCACCATTTGTATAGCCAAAGTTAGCCATTTTATAGCCAAACTAAATGTTGGGGTCGCCAAACCAAAAAGACCCAATTCATCGAAAATATCAGAATGTTGCGAAAACAATCTTAAATTATTTGAGCCTCATTTTTAAAAAATCTTAATTTACATCCAACACCTAAACCAAAATAATCTAAATTTAGATGTAAAACAAATTCTCGATCATACTGAGAAAACTGAAACTAGGATAACTGATACTCTGAAAAGCTCGATATCTTTTCTTCAGTTTAAACGTATACAATAAACTTCCTGGCATCGAAGACGCACTAGTTCCCAAGATAAACTCCTAATTTCTCCAGCTAAATGTTAGAAAAATATAGAGTGGATGAGCGAAATGTGAATGCCGTTTGGTGTAGCTACGTTACTGAAATGAAGTTTTATTGATTCCAATAAAGCATATTCCAGCATCTAAGGGATAAAATAATACATCTCAAATAAATCGAGGTCTACAGGAATTGTCCATGTATTTGTTTCTGGTTTTTTTTTTGGTTTTATTGTTGGAACTTTTTTGGATAAGTCTGGAAACGGAACATTTCCCTATAAGTGCAGGTTTGAAATTCGACAGTATATGTCGAGAAGGGATTACGTAAAATCACTGGATTTGACTTGATGGTTTGGCTTGAGGTGTTAAGCTATGATGCTAAGGCCGTGATTACCAGCTGAATGAGATATTTTACTTTCTATCTCGCAAAAGTCAGGAATACGGGTTGTAGTCCCGAGAAGAAAGCATGAGTGGATTCATGCCTCGATTTTGTTTCATTGTATTATTTGCATGTGCATGGCCTTTGTTAAAGATCTCATTTGGAACTAGGTTTTGTATGTTTTGTGTACTTTAGGGATGGACGGTTGTACGTTTTTTCCGTCAACAATACTATTTAAACTTTTTTTTTGCAATTGTTCAAATGTTTTGCTATTGAATTGTTGTAATGTTTTTTCGTTCCTGTGAAATAGTATCTATAAAATGTACAACATTTGTATCTGCTGATGATTGTATGACACTGCTACAGATTCTGGGTAATTCTGAATTTGCTGTGAGATGTATTTTGCAGATTTTAGCATGCCTGTGTAGTTTCTTGTAAGATATGTTTTGCAGGAATTAGATGAATCTTGCAGAATAAGTTTTGCATGAATGTGATACAGAATGGAGTTTATTTCGCATAAGTACTGGGTTACATTAATTTTAAAAAATCAATATATTTTATTTTGCAAAAGGGGTGATATAACAATATGGGAGTGATGTAACGGTATTGGTAGTGCTTATTGTCACTTGATTCCACTAAAAGCGAAGTTTTTTCGGGGGTGCGCTTCAAGCCTTAATAGTGTCAGCGGGTTTGACCGCTTAGAATTTTAGACATTCTGGAGATTTTGCCCATTTGAAAAGATAAGCATATTTATTTCCTGATAAAAGGTGGTCAGTGTACGCCTTTCGTGGGGGAGTTAGAGCCACGACGAGATTGTTTTAGTCAGTTTCCTTTGAGGAGTTGAACTGTTAAGTTTGGCGTTTTATGCCAGCTGTCGTAAGGGGAGATAGAGTGAGAGAAAGGGGAAGACAGAGAAAGGAAGAAAGAGTGAAAGTTACGCGGTCAGGCAGAGGGGGAAAAGAAAGAATGTCGGGGTATTAGAGAAGGTGACAGCCAAGAAGATGTACACACTGGCATCAGTTAGAAACTGAGCTTTTATGATTAACTGCTATCTCTTCTCACGTACTTATAGTACAGAATCAGCAGCAGCAGTCATTATAATTCCACTGCTGGCAAAGGCCTTTCCCATCTCCTTCCATGACGACAGTGATTGTGCTGACCGGCAAACCTTCCTATATCATCCCTCCAACTTATGCCTGGTCTTTTCCTATGCGTTTATTGTCCCATGGGAACTAATCGGTTAGTCTTTTGCTCCATCTGTTGTCATCTCTTCTTGCTAAGTGTCCAGCCCATTTCCATTTTTGCTGCTTAATTATTTATATAATATCATTCACTCTAGTCCTCCCTCTGACCCATGTTGATATTTTTCTATTTCTTAGAGTTATCCCTAGCATTGCTCTTTCCATGGCTCTCTGTGCGATTCTAAGTTGGTTCTCGGTTCGTTTTGTTATTTCCATGTTTCGCATCCATGTCATAACTGGTATTATGCATTCATTGTATACTTACGCTTTTAGCACATTGGCAAGGTGCTCTTCAATATGTCTCTATTTATACCAAATGATTTCCAACCGATCGTTATGCGTTGTTTTATTTCGCTTTTCTGGTCTTTCTCTAACTTTATTACCTGTCATAGGTAAACGTATTCGTCAACCTCTTCTATAGCATTGTCCTCTATACTTATGGTCTTTTGGGAGACTTTATCGTTGAGCATTACCTTTGTCTTTGTTCTGTTAATCTTCCAATTCTTCTAATTTTGTAATTCTTCCGATGTGTTTGACGTCATGGAAACGTCATCGGTGAATCTCAAGTGGTTTAAATATTCTCGTCTATGTTTATTCCCATTCCCTTCCAGTCAGTATTCCGAAAGATGCTTGCAAGGCTCGCTGTAAATAGTTTAGTTGTATCCCTGTGTCTTACTTATTTTCCTATCTTTATCTTGTTTGTATCGTTATGTAGTCTAATTATTGCAGTGACATTTTCGTATATGTTCTGGGTGACTTGTATCTAATTCTCGTTAACACCTTGTTCTCGCATTGAGTTGAAGACTGCCGTATTTTCTACCGGGTCAAATGCTTTCCAATAATTACAAAGGGCAAACAAAGGGGTTTGTTGTATTCTAATGACGTTTCGATTAGTTGATTTATAGGTGGTATACAGGTGGTCTATTATTGAATAGCCACTTCTGAAATCTGCCTGTTCGCGTGGGTGAGTTTCATCTAGAGTACCTGTTAATCTGTGAGTATTTTTGTGAACAGTTTATATATGTTAGGTAATAGTGTAATAGGGCGGTAGTTGCCGAGGTCGCGATTATCTTCTTTCTTATTGAGTAGGATCACTATTCCTAGGCAGAAGTTTTGAGGTACTTTTCTTTCTCGTATTCACAGTGTGAATAGTTGTGCTAGTCCTTTATGAAAGATCTCTACTGCATATCCTAGAATATTTGTCGTTATGCCATCCTTGCCTGGAGCTTATCCGAGTTTCATATGTTGTAGTGCTAACACCACTGCGTCTTCAGTTATGTCTGCGATATCACTAGTATCTATCGGCTTATCGGTTTGTGGTATTTCTATTTTTGAAGAGTACACATTTTCATAATATTCCTCAGTTATTCTGGACAGCTTGTCCTTACATTTCTGCCATTTCTGTCCTTTAGTGCAAGCATCTGTCGTTTGCCGGTATGATCTGCGGCTGGGGCGTGTTTTAATTTCTGATAGCCTTTACTATCCTCTTTTTCTTCTCTCGTTCTTTTGTTTATTAAGTTCTGTTCTTTTGGTTTCGCCCTCTTTAGTTTTTATCCCCATATTTCTCCTCTTTTTTATTAGTTTAATGTTGCTTTAGAGTATTTCCCCGTGTTATTGTTTATGTTTTTATTGCCTACCATCTCTACTGCTTCCTTAATTATATTTGTCAGGCTTTTACTCTTTTCCTCTATGTTGCTATTCCATAAGGCCTGAAATTGCTAATGTTCTCTATATTATTGGGGATTTTTTCTTGAGAATCATTTTGTTCCTTTCAGTTTTAAAGTTAAATTTAGTTCTCCGCGCTACCATGTTATATATCCTTCCTATATTTATTTTATATCTACTTTGTTTATAACGGTAACGTCTTTAATGTTATTGATCTTATCAGCTATTATGAAGTCAATTTCGTTTTTTGTTATACCATTTGGGCTTCTTCAAGTCCACTTACGACCTTCTCGTTTTTGAAAGAATGTATTAGTTATCTTTAATCTCTCTGAGAATGTCACCTCTCTCATTTCTCTGGCCTATTCCATATTTTCCTACACTAGATTCCCCTAGCTTAGCATTAAAGTCTCCCATGAGAATTGTGTAATTTGTCTTCTCCCGATTCATTATCTTATTGATGTCGTCATAAACTCTTCAATCTTCTGGCTAGAACCTTTCCAAGTTGGTGCGTAAACCTGGATTACCTTTAGTGTGTATCTGTTGCTTAGTCTAACTACTATCCAAGCTATTCTGTCTGATATGCTGTCAAAACTTGTAATGTTACCTAGAATGTGTTATTGACTAGAAATCTGATGCCACTGAACTTGTTATCTTCCCACCCATTATAATAGAATAGATGATTACTTACCTCCAGCTGTAAGAGGTTTTCTCATTTTCTGTGGGTTGCACTGATACCTGCGATGTGCCAAGTGATGTTGTCCAATTCATCAGTTGATCTAGTCTGAGATCTTCAGCGATGCCCCATTGTAAGCGTAAACCTTCATGTTAAGTTTGTTTAATGTCCAAGACTTTGTCTTGCTGGGACTGTGTCTGCTCGCATTCGGTGGCACTTTACCCGCATGCACATGAAGCAATGCGGTTGGACCTTTAATAGACGATGATC
>VCCN01000552.1:109145-128308 GCA_006491835.1 Architeuthis dux
TTCTGATGCACAAAAAAGAACAAATGATGTCGTCTCTTAGTTGGGCAGGGCATCTGGATACACTACATACGTGCTTCTCCCATTGGGTGCCAGTATGAAAAGGTTGTCCGGTGATCCAACCCTAGAATCACTATACAGTTGTACATGGGAGAAGCATGAATAAGTCAGCTAAAGGCCAGTGATCATGAGAGATTGTCCTGATGCCTTGTTAAAATTTGATAATTTTAGTTTGAAAACGTTTCATGGGGTTGCACACCTTTTTGCAAGCAGAAGAAGAAAAGAAATCATATTTTTAGCCTCTAAAGTTATTTAGTTTTGCTCCCAAAAGTTATTTTAATCCAAACTTAACCTATGCTGGCCTCCAATGATCTTGGTGTTCAGCACCACCTATTCTATCATGTTATTTTTTCTGCCCAGGTTAACCCCACTTACTAAATTACTTCCAAGAATGTAATTGTTTGACTGCAAAAAAAAGTTAATTTATTCCAAAACTGACCCCTGCGACGATTCTGCGTAAAAAAATGGTCGTAATTTATCACCTACCCAATTGAATCTAACCATATCAGCTCGACCATTAGTGAGGTAAAAAAAAGTTTGTATTTCTTAACAAACTCAATGTTAAGCTATAAATTGCTTTAATTGGCCAGAAATGACAAGAAAACCTGAGAAGACCTCGATTGATCTCCAGGATAAATCTCTCATTGCCTATAAAAAGGAATCCCTATAGAAACATTCTGTATCCTAAGTTGAAAATTGTGGCCAACAACTTAGAAAAATGGCTAGAAATGACCATAAATTACATATGGTGACCACGAATGACCACTGATGGCAAAATCACATTGCCAAATACTTTGGACGACTATGCCAAACTTCAGTTTCATAGGAGCAAAATTGTGGTCAACAACTCGGAAAATTGGTTATAAATGTCTACAAATGACCTCAGGTGACCGTGAATGACTACTGAGTTCAAATTCGCATTGCGTATGACCTTTGCCATGAAAAGACTTACCCCTATGTCACATTTCAGTTCCATAGAAGCCAAGGTATTACCAAAGACTTGAAACATTAAGTAGAAATGACCAAAAATGACCTCTAGTGACATCGAATGACCTCCAAGGTCAACCTCGTCTAGCCTTTCACCTTTGATGTGCCCATATGCAAGAATCCAGCATCCTTGGTGCGAAATTGTGGCCCACAAGTTTGAAAATTGGCTAGAAATTACCTCTTGTGACCTCAAGTGACCTCTGAGGTCAAAATCACAGATCATATGAATATGAGCTTCGCCATGGACATAGTTCTCCCTATGTTTAATTTCAGTCCCATCGGTGCAGACTAATCTGTATATACACTGTAGATACTGAAGGAGAATACACTTGTATATTTACTAAATCTCTTAGTTTGACACAAGGCCACAGTAGTGGGGGCACCCAGTGAGGATCGAATTCATTACAGTAGTAATGGTCAGCATCACAAGCTTGTTAACCATTACCACACTGATTGTGAAACTATTTCATGAAATTTACTGAAATGCTCAGGGATTTCACGAAATCGTTAGTTTCACTATTTTACACGAAATCGTTAGTTCCACTATTTTACTGTGTACGTGGGGTTCAGATCTTCACAATCTGACTTATTCGTTATACTGACATACGCGTTTTTTCTTTCCATTTCATATTATCAACATGTGGTTTTACATAAGTAGACGTATATCAGCTGACTCAGCCGGATATAAAGCTTCCTTCTTCAGGATTAAAAAATAAAAATGTATCCCCACTAATCTGAAAACCCAGACCTAAATTATAAAACAAATACCTTCCAGAGTGCATTATTTAAACTGTGTCGGATTTCGTTCTGTATACAAGCGCGGATCCGTAGGGAGGGGGTCCAGACCCACACCCTGCTCTTGGAAAGCACAATTCAAGAACATTTTAAAATATTTAGATAAAGGAATTTTATAGATTAAAAAACCCCCAAATAATCCCAACTAATATGGGCTGGCCACCTAGCAAGAAGAGATAACAATAGATGGGGGAAAAGACTAACCGATTGGTGCACATGGGACAGTAAACGAAGTAGGAACATACCAGACACAAGATGGAGGGACGAGAAAGGTTTACCGGTAAGACGTGGCAGAGGTTAGCACAGGATAGGTTGTCATGGAAGGAGATGGGAAAGGCCTTTGTCCAGCAGTGGACTAATAACGGCTGATGATGATGATGATTAATCATAAATTAACCTTAAAATCACGCATTCTTATATCTATATTGTCTAATTACACCAGAGCTTCCAAAACTGTGTGTTGCGTCACTTTAGTGTGTCGCCGATAATCTCTAGGTGTGTCGCGAAATTAACTATAATTTTGTATATCTTTTAACAGATACTTTTCCTGATTCAGTTAAACTGCTGGGATGACATTATATATTTGGCTTGGCTAACAAAACTTAAGTAATATGTCGCAAAAGAAATATCATTTTTTTGATAATAAAATGCCAATGCAAAACGTTTGGAAAGATCTGAATTAGACAGATGGATATTCAAATGGTTCTTCGGACGATTGGACTCCTTCTTGTTATTTGTGTTGTAAACACGCCGTTTCGACCGATCCATTCTTCGGCCTTCTTCAGGTATAAACTCCGAGTATGATGGGTTAAACAGAAGTTATGTTTAAAGGGGGGATAACTCTTATAGCACATATATAGGTGTTTCTGTGTCTTTGTCTTGTCGGGTTTAGGTTTGGAAGTGGAAGCCACATCGGATTGAAATCCGCACTTGACACCCGAGCCATGTGCTATAAGGGTTATCCCCTTTAAACATAACTTCTGTTTAACCCATCACACTCGGATTTTACAACCCGAAGAAGGCCGAAGAATGGATCGGCCGAAACGTTGTGTTTGCAACGCAAATAACAAGAACTATTTGAATATTAATGACCCTTCTCAAAACTATAGAAAAGATCTAGACAGATGGAGTTGAAAAAAGAAATCGACCTCTTGCTCAAAATTCAGGATATGCCTTGAAATATGGGAATTGTCCATTTAAATACATCAAGTTATATTTTGCCTCAAATCAATGAATAATGCAAGGAGGACAAGTAGTAATCAGAGAACTCAATTTAATCGCAATTTATTTCAATCAACATTGAATCTTCATTTGAATCTATTAAAAATACACAAAGAATCTTTAATTAAAACATAAAACGTAAGCATAGTCGGCCAATATTTGATCCCGGGCCGGTCAAAATCCTTCATGGGATCTGGTCTGCGGGCCGTAGGTTGTCTGCCCCTGGGTTAGAGTGAAAATTGACAAAAAATCTTTATACTCACTGAAAGTATTCACATTAACGATGAAAAAAATATGAAATATTTGGCTTTTCAACCTAGACAATGCCAGGGTGTGAAATAGCATGGTGGGGTAGTAACGCCGCTACGAGGCACACCCGCTCATAGGGAGGCACAAATGGTCAAAACAACGGGTGCAGGAGTGCAGAGATCTAAATCAAGAAGACAGCTAAGTGATAAGAAGGAGGAAGAACGAAAGAGCTACACTTTTATCTTTTATGGATAAATAAACATTTAATGCAAAAAGTCTTATTTAGTTCTTTATTGGTTGATTGATTGGAAATTTCAGTTAAAAACAATGCGCAAAATTTGTGTCATTAACAAAATGTTAGCCTAAGTATTTGGGAGGCACATTTGGTCAGAATTCTGCGTTACGAGGCACACTATCACTTTATCACACCCTGTGGCAAGGTAAGACCCATCACCCCACATATTTGATACTTACTTGGGGAAGGGAAGGCGTTGGATACACTTGCAGTCTATCAACTCTTGGTTTTCGTTAACAATCAGGAGATTCACTTCGTTACAAACAGGGTGTTAAAAAGCATGGTAACAAGGCACACCTGCTCATAGGGTGGCACAAATGATCAAAACAACGAGGGATCTAAACAATAATTTATGGATGAATAAACATTGAATGCAAAAAGTCTCATTTATTTCTTTATTGGTTGAGTGATTCGAAATTTCAGTTAAAAACAAGGCGCAAAATCTGTGCCATTAACAAAATTATAACAAGCATTTGGGAGGCACATTTGGTCATAATACTCTGTTTACGAAGCACACTATCACTTTATCACCCCCTGGACGGTACCCTTAATATATGATACGTTCCCGGTGTTTAATGACTTAAACCACAGTTGTTGTGTAAAGAAAAAACAATTTTTACTAAGTCAAAGAAGAAACTATCCAATTTAATTTATTTCAAGGTCAAGAACCTTAAGTCGCTCTCAAGTATATACAAATTTATTAATACATTTCTAACCCGACAACACGCGAAGGATTTAGGTTTAGGGCTAAGGGTTAGAGTTAGGGTTAGGCTTAGGGTTATGGACTATTCAAATGGTTCTTCGGACGATTGAACTCCTTCTTGTTATTTGTGTTGTAAACACAACGTTTCGGCCGATCCATTCTTCGGCCTTCTTCAAGTGTAAAATCTGAGTGTGATGGGTTAAACAGAAGTTATGTTTAAAGGGGATAACCCTTATAGCACAGGGCCCGGGTGTTTCTGTGTCTTTAGTCTACGATATTAGTGCCGATCAGTTTAATATTGAAGTCCCCATATCAGGGACGTATCAGATATTATCCTGATGAGAACAGATACTACGCTACACTATTTATCCAAACTGTTTTACAAACGTATGACAAAATTACAAATTGAAAAGATTCACAAATACAGCGAGTTTAAGTTACGGTAAAAGTAAAAAGAAATCCAAAGAGTAAAAGATGCTAGACAAATGCACAACGTTGGATGTGACACGAAGTCAGAGGTTTTGGTCGTCGCTGTTCTAAAGTGTTCTAGGCTGGTCTCGTTCATGATCCATTTGCTTGTCAGAAAATCTACGAACAAGGGTCTGTAGAACTCTATAGCCAGCTCCGGCTTCTGCCAACTACGGGATGTTCACGCTCCGTCTAACCACAGTTCAGCCTTACTGTCGGAACATTCCCGCAAGGAGGCGGCAGAACCCCATAGCTAGCTCGAGCATCTGCCAGGAGAAGGACACCCCTGTCAAACCTACGACCTATGGGCCCTGCTCCTATTCGCACCACTCCGGTGGTCCATAGGATGTAAACCTGTGGTTTAAAGGGGGATCGACCCTGGGCAAGTAGCACTTCACCTTAAAACTACACTGCTCAGACTGGAGGGTTACTCCGCACATTGGCCCCGCCGTCTATGGTCCAAATGTTGCGGAAAACCATCCCCCAAATCTTCGTTCGGGAAGCCAAGCCATTCATTCATTCATATTTCATGCTAGTCCATTCATCCGTCAATTGTCGTACTTCATTCACTCTAGTGGGTGCCTAGGTTTTCTACACCCGATAAATAAGGGCCAGATATGTATACATGAAGATGATGGGGGTGATATCGGTGAAGATGATGGAAGTGGTTACGCGGTCTACTGGGACCATTGATAGGGCCCAGTAGACCGCAGGTTGTTGCGTATTTCTCATTGGTGCTAGAGAGGTCAGTGTTTTAGCCTCGGTAGGCAAAAAACAAGATTTCAAATGCTTCTTTATAAGACAGGCAAGCAGGTTTTCCCATAATCATAAATTCACATTGTCTAATTAGACCAGTGGTTCCCAACGGGGAGGGGGATAAGGCTATTAGGTAAAAATAAAAGTCCAGTCTAGAGATAAGGTTTTCTGCACTTCTATCTATCAAGATATAAGCTCCACGTTGAGAATGATTTAAGATGTGCTCTCTCACAAATAGACCCACAAATCGAAGAACTAGTAGCAAAAAAACAAGAACAGCGATCACATTGATGTGTATATCAGTTACGATAGCAGAATTCTTATTTGTTTTGTATTTGAATTTCAAATGCAGTGTCCTAATTATTTTCGCTTGCTTTCTTTGAGTAACAAATACACAGCAGCAGCTGTACAATTATGAAATTAAACTAATTCTTAGTATGACTATGAAGCTGTCTAATTATATGTAAACTAACGTTATTATTTGAAATTATACTTTGTTGCAACTTACTTAAATGGAAGTGGGGGATACTGGTAATGTTATTGACAAAAGGTTGGGAACCACTGAATTAGACAAACGGACTAAAAAAAGATGTTGCCCCCCGCCCCGCTACTCAAAATCCTGGATCCGCCCTGCACACACACACACACGCACACACGCACACACACACACACACACACACACTCATACGTACACATGCACACACACTCATACGTACATGTACACACACATCATGAGAACTGCTATGCGCACACACATACATGTACTGCTCCGAATTATTTACTAAGTTTAGCTTGTCTGTGGGGCACTTAGTAAGGACTGTACTCAGTATACGGGTGAATTGGTTTGTGAGACGAGCTTACTGGGATAGGCGCCCAAAATGCCCTGACGCTCCTATATCATTGTCTCTACTTACGAACACCCTCCTGGGCCACATTGTCACTACTCACGAACACCCTCCTAGATCACATTGTCACTACTCACGAATACCACCGCGTACACATTGTCTCTACTTACGAACACACCAATGTACACGTTATCTTTATTTACGAACACCGATATAAACATTAATGTATATACTTACGAACATATTATGTTCGTGTGTTCTCTACTTACGAACATCATTTCTGGATGACATTGTCTCCACTCATGAATACATTCCTATACGCGTTATCTCTACTTACGAACACCTACCTGGATCACATTGTCACTACTCACGAATACCCTCCTATTCGTATTGTCTCTACCCTCATGCACGCATTGTCTCTACTTACGAACACCCGCCTGGGTCATATTGTCACTAATGAATACCCTCCTATACGCATTGTCTCTACTTACGAACGCCTTCCTGGATCACATTGTGACTACTCACGAACACCCTCCTGTACGCATTGTCTCTACTTACAAATACCCTCTTGTACACATTGTCTCCACTTACGAACCCCTTCCTGGATCACATTGTCTCTACTTACGAACACCATCATATACCACATTTGTCACTACTCAGGAATAAACTGCTGTACGCATCATCTCTACTTACGAACGCCCCCCTGGACCAATCGTCAAGTTCGCGTGGCATTTTCCCACGGTTACTGCTGCTGCTGCTATGAGGCCTTTTATATTTATTTATTTGTTTATTTATTGTTGTTGTTAAAGCAAAGGAGTCACATTTCCTTATTTTTTTTTCCTCCTTCGTCGTAGGTTATTTTGCGTTCAATTTCACATTTTCTTCTTTTTCTTCTACGGTTATTCTTTTTTCTCCATCCTTCAGTTCTTCTTCTTCTTCTTCTTCTTCTTCTTCTTCTTCTTCTTCTTCTTCTTCTTCTTCTTCTTCTTCTTCTTCTTCTTCTATAGTATTCGTCTTCTTGTTTTGTTTGTCACTCATCCCACTCAACTTCTAGGCCGGGTGTGTTTTTTTCTTTTCTCCTTCAAGCAGTGGCGTAGCAAGGGTTCTCAGCGCCCGGGGGGCAAAAATAATTTTGGCGCCCCCAACCAGTCCCTAAAATGTTTTGATTATTTATTTTGTGATTCATTACCCACTTAATGACAATAACCTGAAGAATTAAATACTACCTTACAAAGGCCTAAAATAAAGTCACACTATAATAATTAATTAGTATAAATTGAATTAAAATATTACTTTATTTTATAGTTTTGAGAAGGGTCATTAATATTTAAATGGTTCTTTTCTATAGTTTTGAGAATGGTCATTAATATTCAAATGGTTCTTTTCTATAGTTTTGAGAAGGGTCATTAATATTCAAATGGTTCTTCGGACGATTGAACTCCTTTTTGTTGTTTGTGTTGTAAAGACGACGTTTCGACCGATCCATTCTTCGGCCTTCTTCAGGTGTAAAAAAAGATTTTTCCTATGATTTTTTTGTGACTTTTCTTCCTATTACGTTTTTTTAGATAGCTCAGGGTAACGCTACATTGTGACTTTTGTTCCGTGACTTTTATTCCGAGATTTAAAACATATATATATATTGTACACTTTGCGCCCATTCACACTTGCGACCGGGGGCGATTTCCCAACGGCGCCCCCCTCTTGCTACGCCACCGCTTGAAAGTTAGAACCTTATAGTTAATAAAGGATAATAGTGCAGTACAATTGTCCGCCATTTTCCGACAGAAGGACCTTCGCACATTTTAGCTAATTTCAACCATTGGCGATTTTTGCGACGGAAGACCATACGCGTAAATATCTCCTGCTTTTATGTTTTTTTTTTGCATTCTTTCGGCATTATTTATATATATTTATCAAATTAAAACGACGTATTTATTTATTTTTTGCAAAAATAGTTAAAACTACGCATTTACTTATATTTCTTATTTTTTACAAAAAAATATCAAATTAAGTTGTTTTTTTTACAAAAATAAATAAATACATAGTTTTAATTTGATCAAAAGTTTAAACATAAATAATTACGTATTTTTTTTTTTTCGCGAAATAGGCGACTTCGCCGATTCGGCATAACATATATATTCAAAGAAAACAAAAACAAAACAATAATTAAAGGACATTATTTACATATATTTATTCATATCAAATTTGAATCCCCCCCCCCCAAAAAAAAAAGATGAATTTTCTTTTCTTCTTTAAAGAACAAAAATTTTAGAAACGGGTACCATTTGAATGCAACTGGTCCAAGAATAAAACAAAGTATTTATTGAATCCAATACGGATTATTCTTTTCTTTTAAAAAACAAACTTTTCTCCAAAGAAACCAGTTTATAAAGCAGGAAATATTTACGCGTATGGTCTTCGGTAGCAAAAATCGCCAATGGTTGAAATTACCGAAAATGTGCGAGGGTCCTTCTGTCGAAAAATGGCCCAATTGTTTTATGTAATCTAACCTTAATGTACCCCGGAAAAGTGGCCGTGCAAGCCCGAAATATTACACTTTTGCCTTAATTCGTACGCCTATGTTCACGACCGCAATAAAAAAAAAGATTAGGGACCGCACTTCTTAACTTGTACCCTTAACATTAGCACGCTGACCATATTTCCAAGGTGAAGTGCACTAGATTCTAACAAAAGATTAGCCTAGGCTGGCACAAGGCTATAAGCGTGGGCAACTAAGGATTGATTGAGATTAGATTGAAATAATAGTTAATGAAACGGACTAATAAAATGTTGCCAAGTATGGTTTGTTATTTATAGCTAAAACTGTTTTTAAAAATGGCTAAAACGGGCCAAACTTTTCAATTACAAGTTAACTTTATAGCTAAAAATGTTTACATACTCATTTAAAGCCGATTTTCACTTATCGACGAAAATAACCATACACTAAGACCCCAGAACAAATTGTTAATAAAAATTGTACATTTAATTTTATTAAACTTACTAATTATTTTTTTAATGGACAGATTTTCGGCTATTGTAGATTTTTATGTGCTAAATTCGAAAAAAAAAAAAAGAACACAGCCAGATCTAAACGAAAAAAATGGCTAATTTAGCAACAACCATGAACTAGTGCTACCGTCGGTCGACAGGGGCTTTTTCCTGTTTCGCTTTACTATTTTTAAGCTCTTCCCTTTAAAAAAAAAAATTCTTTTACACCGAATTTCCCCTTTCTTTCTCTTCTTTCTCTCTCCACCCTTTATTTCATAGACCCCTTTCTTCCACCCCCTACTCCTTTTGTTGCTATTTATTTTTTATTATCAATGGGATTTTTCTTCTTTCGATATAGCAGCGCCCAGAAGGCTCCTCCCACTAGGACTGCTTTTGCGCGCGAGTTCATTTCCTTGCCACACGCAAACGAGGCCGGGTCGTCCTTGCTCGCCTTACTCTCCCCGAGGAAACCCAGAAAGGAAACCACCTTTCTTCAACAAGTGCCAGCACATTAGCTATCGACCTACGACTTCTTCTTTCTTAAGCCAGATCACTTCGACTCCATCCCGTCGTGCTGTGATGATCAACATTTAACAAAGCTGTTCTCGCGGATCATTACTAACTGAGTCCTGACTTCGATCTTCACCGAGCGCCCAATTCTCGTGGCCTTGTGTCAAAACTAAACCAAACTTAGTAAATAACTATATACAATCATCAGGTTACTAACCATGTTGTAATGGTTATCAAACTGGTTTCTCTGATCATTATTCCTGTGTAGTGAGTACGTTTCTCACCGGGTGCTTCGTGTGACCTTGTTTCGAAGTTAAGCTTTAGATAACATCTTTACGTTCTTATTCGGCGGTTTAAGCCTCTGTTTCTGTGCAATCGTCGCCGAAAACCTTTCACCATATTTACATAATTTAATTAATTCTACGCACAATTAACAAAACAAACAAACAGAAGAAAAAAATGACTGCGCTTTCGTTTTTCACGTTCAATTTGAGATCAAAATGTCTGTGTCCCTGTAATAATATTTATTAATTCCTCGACACTAAAAATGGGCGTCCTGTTTTTCTTCTTTTCTTTTCTTTTCTGACAACATCTCAAAACAACGCACCAACCTTTCCACGGATATATAGACAGGCGTTCTTCATCTTCTTCTTCTCCTACGACGACGACGAGACCAAATGTTATCGTCTGGTTCTGCTTTCTATAGGAACAACTCTGTGATTCTTTACATCTACGCATAAAAGAGGATTTTTAAAAAAAAACATACTCCAAAAAGCAAGAACATGGCTGAGAAAATAAAACCAACCCAGGAAGCTAAACTCAATCGGAAGGTAAGACACTCTTTTTACTTATCTTATTAATGTTTTTTTAAAATTTTGTTTAAAAAGCGTTCTTTCGTTTTGGGTCCTCATAACTTTTAACCTTTGTCGAAATCGACAACGGAAGCACAAAAAGGGAACAGTTGATTTAATTAAACATTAAAACCGAGTATGTATTTAATTCAATATGTATTTATATTATTTAGTTATATTACTATTTTTAAAATTTATATTACAAATATTTATTTATATGTATTTAATGTATCAATATTTATTATTATGGTTATAGCGGATAGTGTCTAATCCAAATTTTGTTTTTTCATTAATTCTCTTATTTCTTATTTGTGCGCTGTTTTTAACATCAAAGAGCGAGGGTGTGAAACTTTACAGTTTACAATCAGGACCACCTTCCCTGCATTGTGCTGAACAGACTTTTATCGTCTGTTACTTTTTACAGACACTTAAAATATGTTTGTCCCTTTTGTGCATCCGTAGTCGAATAAACGTGACGTCTCTTATTTTTTCCGGGCAGTATTTTTAAAACGCAGGGCCGAAATGTTAACACTAACAGGGTCCAGTGCATAACATTTCTTGGGTAATCGCTTCTATGTTTGTATGTTTAGCTGTTATATCTTCAAATAAATCAACGCAAGAATGAAATATTCATAAATGTACGTTTAGTTTAACGTAAAACAGTTCTTTTATGGATCAATAATCTATCGCTATGTAACCTAAATCCTCAAACAAATAAAAATAATTTCTTTTTGCAAGGCGTGTTTTTGGGGTACCCCTAAAATCGTAGTATATGCGTCTAGTGGCGTACGCATATACATTCTCCCTCCCCGTGTGTGTGTGTGTGTGTGTGTGTGATGTATTTATGTTGTCTTTATAAAGAATATATTTGATTCATCTACTTTGTCAAACTCTGGTTCAAGTTGGAGTTGACTTTATCCCCCCACCCGTCACAAGAACAACAAGATCAATCCTCACCTAATTCATGGGAATAAACTCTTCACTGTTTGTCTATCACGTCAAGTTAAACCAAACCGATATATAAAATTAACATTTCCCTTTACCCTATTGTGATTTGAAATCATGAACAAGTGATCGGAAGACGGCTATCTTACTAACTGAGCTAAACTGACACGTCTTATTTACGAATTTACACAAGTTACAGTAATCATCTTCAATCGGGGTAGGTGTGGAGTTTGACCCAGCGGCAGCCCGGCTTGTCTTTTCTAATATGGAACTAGTCTGAACATATTAAACAGACTGACCGTTGCTGTGAGTGGGGTGTGGACCTTACATTAAGTTTTTAAAATGAATGTTTCCCTTAATGAATAAATGAGCCTCCCAATCAACACATGCCATGATAACTTGAACCTTTCGGGTACCTTCCTATTAGTCAATCCCCTGTTGACTTGTCCCAGCTGATAAAATATAGTCAAATCTCGATCTATTTTTAAATGCTGATGAAATTTCAGGGAAAATCCACTCCTTCGTTGTGGTTACACGAATTGTGTGTCAGTTTTTTGTTTATTTATTTAGTTAGGCAATCTTTGGTTAGACGGGGTCAGAAGACAGTAGCCAGTTTATGGCCTTAAAATGGCTAGATTTCATTTCCAGATGTATAGCTAAAAATGGGCTATCCTTGCAAATCAGGCACCAAAAGAAATCATGTAAATATTGAAAAAATGTCATCTCCCTTTATGGCTAAAAGTGGCTGGATTTTTTTCATTTCCAGGCTCCAGCTAAATTTATAGCTAAAAATGTTAGGTACGCTCGAGAAATCATACAAAGGCTCCTGAAATGTTAAGTACGCTCCAAAGACTCGTACAAAGGCTCCAAAAAGTATAACTATACAACGTATTGATCAGATATCTACACAATAATGACGTTAAAAGACATAAATTTGTTCTAGTTCTAAGATACCGTCATTCAAATAACGTTGTTGTTCTTCAAACCAGTCATTGATAGATCTAGCCGCTTTTAGCCATTTAAAATGGCTGCAGTTTTCTGGCAACGTCAAACCAAAATACGTCTTATTTTTATTTTTTCAATTCTCGGGAGATGTCATAGCAGGTTATATATTTTGAGAGTAGGGAGAAGAGGATCCATGCCTTTCTCAGGGGTATTGACGCTTACTGAACACCAGCGGCCTCAGCTGGAATATAACATCGGTTTTTTTCGATTCCGACCTATTAACCAGTCTCTCTCTCTCTCTCACTCTCTCTCTCTCTCACTCACTCACTCAAACATTGAAATTCCAAAGACAACCAACATCTCTAATCGGTTTTGGCCCCCAAAGTCTTGGATCTTGATAATGGCTAGACGAGTGAACGAAAGCGCTCGATCAACATCTCAATTTGCAAGTCTACAAACCCACACGCGCGGTTAGGGTTAGGGTGCTATCAGTGCAGTCGTACTCCATGCAATCAAATCCTTCGAAATTAATTTGTGTGAAGAAAACGGTTTCGCTGGGAAAAATCCACGCGAATGGGAAAGGATCTTAACATTGCGTGTGTGTTTTGTATTTTGTATTTTCTCTTTCTGATTTCTTCTTTTTTGGTTCTCAGCGCCCCTCCCCCATCCAGTAAAGATCGAAGAGTAACGCTCTCTACCCAGCGATCTAACTAAGTATTACATCACGGCGATGTGTCTATAGAACAGTGTTTTCGAAACTGTGATCCGCAGACCACTTTAGTGTCCGCAGTTGAACATTTGAATTAATAATACCATGAATTTAAAAATCGGACAATTGAGCTCGGCAATAAGCCAGGCGCCAAACTGGGCGGAAGATCCGCCGCGAATCAGACACACGACAGCCGAAGCTCCGCGACGAATCGCCCGCCCGGGAGGCGCCATTAGGCGAGTCATCCATTTGCACAGCTATCGAAAACACAATTATTGTACATAGACCTGTCTGTATCATATATTAGGATTCAAATAAATGTAATTTAAAATAAAAATGATTTCTAAAGATCAACAGTTGCTTCTTATTGGGAAATGTTAATTTTATATATCGGTTTGGTTTAACTTGACGTGATAGACAAACAGTGAAGAGTTTACCCCCCCCCCGAATTAGGTGAGGATTGTTCTTGTTATGGGGGGGATAAAGTCAACGCCAATGAACTGGTGTTTGACAAAAGGTGACCCGTTATTTGATCAATTAATTCCATTTTTCAATTCATTAATTTTCTTTCGTATCTCTGTTTCATTCATTCATAAGATTGTACTTTACCTTAAGCTGCGTTCTGTGTCGGTGTGTTTACACAGTAATTTGAAAGATTTACGCAAATAACTAAAATTCTTGTATTTTGTGCAAACACGAAATTGATACACCAGCAATAGTAGTAGTAATTGTAGTTATATTATCAGCAGCCAGCGAAAGGACACACATGCACACACGCAGCAGAACTGCCAATTTTGTGTTGGTGTGTTCGCATTACCCCTTTCCCTCTTTCTGTTATGTCACAGCTTACAAATTACATTAATGATTTCCCTTTTTTTCCTAAAGGGTAACAAGCCTCAAATGGAAAAAAGGCGCAGAGCCCGGATCAACCATCATCTCGAACAACTCGCTGGACTCCTTTTCGAAGGACGAAAGAAAGATGTAAGTAGGATTTTCTTTTTAGATGTGTCCAACACATCTCTATATAGGACGCTTTTAGGTCGGTCTGTCGGCCATTTATGTAAACGACAGAAAGAGGAAGGAAAGGGGGTATTTACCAGCTGCTAGTGTGACGTCATTAAAAGAACATTCATTCCGATCAATAGATGACGTATCAAGCGTTTGTTTTATTTTACAGTGTTGCCAAGTATCATTTGTTATTAATAGATGAAACTGTCTTCAAAAATGGCTAATATCGGCTAAATATTTCAATTTCCAGCTATTTATAGCTAAACATGTTACTATAGGTATTCATTTAAAGCCGATTTATCAAATAGAATAACTATACACTAAGACTCCGATACGAATAATTATTAAAAATTGTATATTTACTTTTATTAAACTTGCTAATAATTTTTTTTAACGGCCAGATTTTGGCTAGCGTAGATTTTTATCGGCTAGATTTTGAGAAAAAATTAGCCAGTAAATGGCTTTTAAATGGCTAGATCTTTATAGCTAAACATGTTATATATAATCATTTAAAGCCCATTTATCAAATAAAATAACTATACACTAAGATTCCAGAACAATTTGATGAACACTTTTAGCTTCTGCTAAACCATGAAGTCTTCGCGGCCGATTAGTAAAAGATGCTAGGCGTAAACTAGTCTCCCTATGGCTGTGAGTTCGATTCTCACCGGAGGGTTACTCTTCATATCCGACCGCGCTGTTATTCGTGGCCCGAATTAATAAGTTGTATAAAAACAACTAAAATTAGGATGAAGGTAAAAACTAGTCAAATTTAATAAAAGTGATGTGTTACAATACTTGTGATTTTTAATAGCCAGATTTTCGGGTGAAACTTCCTCTTCTTCCGAAAGCTACTACTACCACATCTAGTAATGCTACTACTACTTCGTTTAGAATCCCTTTGAAATCGGAAATCACAGATATGGACGGAAGGGCGGTGGACGCATCGTTGAACTTATCGTTCTTGTTAATCTGTACGGTTACCCTGTGATACTACTACCAACTTCAATTCAATTATGACTCACTTTTCCACCCGTGTGTGTGTGTGTGTGTGTGCATATAGCTTAGATGTTAAGGCGTTCCTACGTGAACTAGGAAGCTCCTAATGAAAATCTGGGCGCGCATAAATAATTGCCTTGACATGCGGTAATGAACAGAGAGAAATTCGAGCAGATAATTACTACTGTGTGGTGACTTCTGTCCTCACCGGGTGCTCAAAAGCCTACTCAGCCTCATGGCTAATCGGCCACTGTGTGTGTGTCAAACGATCTGACCAAGAAACACAGATCTGCGGCCACGTGGAAAGAAAGTGTGTTAATTTACGACGACGTGCTGGGAGATTAAAAAAAAAATCGTCGCACCTGAGTGACGTCAGTCGTTGTGTTTTCTTTCTCACGCTTATGAAAAACCTGAGAAAAACAAAAAACACAGGTAAGGTTATTCTTGCAAACCAGGCACCGGAAAGGATTGTGTAAATATTGAGAAGAAAAAAAAGAAGTTATATCCATTTATAGCTAAAAGTGTCTAAATCTATAGCTAAAAATGTTAAGTGCGCTCCAAAACCTCACGCAAAGGCCCAACAAGTATAATTATACAACGTATTGATTAGGAATTAACACAATAATGAAAATAAATAAAAAGTACTTACATTAGGTGTGGATATCGAAATAAGAATATACAAGCAACAAATATCAATTTATAGATTATATAAACCATATTATGATTTTTAGAAATGGAAATTAACCAAACAAGCTGAAAACCAACCCAGAATAGCACAGAGAACCATGGAAAGAGCAATGCTAGGGATAACTCTAAGAGATAGAAAAAGATCAACATGGATCAGAGAGTGGACTAGAGTGGGGGATATTATACAACTAATTAAGCAGCAAGAATGGAGATGGGCTGGCCACCTAGCAAGAAGAGATGATAATAGATGGAGGGGAAAACACTAACCGATTGGTGCCCATGGGACAGTAAACGTAGTAGGAAACGAGCAGACACAAGATGGAGGGACCAGATGGAGGGATGAGAAATGTTTGCCGGTAAGACTTGGCAGAGGTTAGCACAAGTTATGTCGTCATGGAAGGAGATGGGAAAGGTCTTTGTCCAGGAGTGGCCGATGATGATGATTTTTAGATAATATATTTATTAAAATAAGATTTAAATATCAATTAATACGGCACTTAACATTTCAAGAGGCTTCGTATAATCTTTAGAGCGTACTTAACATTTTTAGCTATAAAGTTAGCTTGAAATGAAAAATGAAAATATCTAGCCAGGACGTTTTAAAAAAATATTTACACAATTCTTTTTAGTGCCCGATTTGCAAGGATAACCATGTTTTCTTTATTATGCTCATGGGAACCTGAAAAAACATGTAAATATTAAACAAGGGTGTTGAATGAAATAGAAAATAAAAATGACAGTTATTCGTCACGGTCGGTGGCTGAATACTGGCCCGGTGGCGGTGGGAGTGACGTGAACATGTAGTTGCCAAGCCTAATCTACCCATTACTGATACCCGGTTCTTGTAAATCAAAACACGTTGATATGGATCTTTTTTAATGTCTATGTGTAACTGGTCGAACTACTGTATTTTTTATGGCATATATTATTATATGCTATTAAATACGGTAGTAAGAACTGAGTGATATGTGTGTGCTATTTGTTTTTTGTAAAGAAATTGTCTTATATGACATATAATACCCAATTCTTTTCTCAGAAAATGGCACAAAATTGCCCCCGGGTCTTATATGCGAAGTTGAGGTGCTTTTGTTTTATTTTGTAAATTATAGCAAGCAGGCCCTCCTCTTCACTTGGAAGATTGAAGCATCACAGTCTTCCCCATGAGGCCCCTGCACCAGACTAAGCTTTGTAGTTGAGATAGTTTCATATTTCGTGCTGGTATAATGTCAAGATTGCGAATGCAATTTTTACGCAAGTAGGCCCGCTTTGTAAATCCAAATGTATAAAACGCAATATATATTTTGTGTTTAACACTTTTCAATGAACGCACAGATACTACACTCTGATCCTAGACAGAGGGCCAGGAAACGACAGTTTGATCTTTGTCAGAGTGCACAGATTAAGCTAATCCTAGGCAGAATTGCTTATCCATACGTATATAATCCCGTCACTTTTGGACAGGTACTCTGCTATTATCTCTTATAATACAATAGCTTATTTGCTGTTACCCATTTCCAATGGGTGTGAGTGTTCGAGTCCTGGTAAAGGCCAGGATTTCGACTGCTTGCCTTGTCTTTCTCCAAGGCAAGCCAAATCTTTCTTTAGAAATAGAGACGGCCTTTATTCTGTCTCAATAGACGATGGAACGACACTAAAGTGATTCCTTCGGGGCACTAGCCTGGGTGAAGTGTGTGTAGATCCTGTCGACAGAATCCCTCTTCTCGCTGATTTAGTCCAAAGGAAAGCGGGGCGCCATACGTTTGGTATCAATTTGGCTGCAGGCAGTGGCGTAGCTAGGGTTCTCAGGGACGAAAACAGCGCCAGTGGACAGTTGTGCAATATCCTAGGGGATGGTATAATTATTATTATTAATGAGGAAACTTTGCGCCCCTTCACAACCGCTCCCGGGGGTGGGGGGGCTGCCCCCGTCTTGCAACGCCTCTGGCTGCAGGAGCTGCCGGAAGGACGTCCAAGTTGGCATCCAACCGCCTTTAGGAGGGTTCCACTGCCTGGATTTTGGAATCATAGTTGTCCTTCTCCTAGACTGGTTGGATTCTCGGTGTGGCCTGCTATTTTAGCTGGAGGGGAGAAGAGATGGATTCATACCATTCTCAAGGGCATTAGTGCGAACCGTAATTTGAACTCGTCTCGCCGTCCCCGTTGTCCGCACCGTCAACCGCTACGCCACTCGCACCCCCCAAACAGAAAGAAACCTTTCTTCCTTTTTCCATCATTCTCTTCTGACCTTGTACTGCACTAAGCGAGGCTTAACACAAGAAACAAAAAAAAAGAAAGAAGAGAAGACGAAATCTAGGTTTATTATGTCAGAGACGACTTGCTGAGACGGGCGTGGGATGATAAAGTCTTTCTTTCTGGGGTAATGTCGTTGCTGCAGAAAGGCGTGTCAGGGGGTGGTGCTTCGCTTTAAAAGCAAACGGTTCAGGAATCTCTTAACAGCTGACTTGCACTTGCAGATTTAGCTCGGTGGTAAAGGAAGTATACGTTTTTATCAAAGGCCGCAATCTGGGGAAGGGCGTCCGCTGACACCCCCCACCCTCCCCAAAGGATGTATTCGCAAAATAGTAATCTTTCGTTTGGCGTGTCCAAAATACGGTAGCACAAGACTGGCTAGATTTATCATTTCCAGCTAACTTTATGGTTGAAAATGTTAGCAATAACGCTGGCTCTAAAATTGATTAAAATTGGCTAGATTTTTCCTTTCCAGCTAACTTTATGGCTGAAAATGTTGGAAAATACGGTAGCGTGAGACTGGATTTCAAAATGGCTAAAATTGGCTAGATCTTTCATTTCCAGCTAATGTTATGGCTAAACGTGTTAGAAAATACGGTAGCATAAGACTAGATTTCAAAATGGCTAGACTTTTCATTTTCAGCTAACTTTATGGCTGAAAAAGTTTAAAATACGGTAGGATAAGACTGGCTCTAAAAATGGTTAAAATTGGCTAGATCTTTTCATTTTCAGCTAACTGAAAATATTGGAAAATATGGTTGCATAAGACTTAATTTTAAAATGGCTAGATTTTTAATTTCTAGCTGAAATTTATGGTTTAAGATACGATAGGAAAATAGTGGCTCTAAAAATGGCTAAACTTGGCTAGATGTTTTTCAATGACTGACTTGCTTTT
>VCCN01000563.1:17510-31866 GCA_006491835.1 Architeuthis dux
AACCAACGACTGAAGTCTCGTCAAGTGCCGGAGTTTACACAATGGTATCTTGGCTGTGCAGCACTCGGATGCATCGTGGTACATAACAATAATAATAATCGGAATGACAAAGCTGTTTAATGGAGATCACACTGAAAGCAATCTTTAAATGATTGAAAAGTACCACCCCTCCCTTAGTGTGACAGACGGATGGACAGACAGATACGTTGTAAATTATAATATAGATTGAATTCTCTTTTCTGTTCTTCCATATCTGAATGCAACCTTCTATCCTGTCGCTTGTAACTGATGACAGTTTTTTGGTAAATATACGCACTGAAATTCTCTTTTATAAGATTAGAAAAAATAATTTTTAAAAAAGAAGAGTTAATTTTATGATTAAGATCTGATTTTCTCTGGCATCACGTCTTCGTAAAGGTCGTTTCTCTCTACTGCCTTCATTTCAAAGGGAGGTAATTACAACTTGTTGGCGACTTCCCCTTCAAGGAGAGAAAATTCAAACAGTATTGACCGGAACAGAGGTCGGGCTGTCCGACCCGGCTGGCTGTCAGTCTGACCAAGCGGACCGAGAATAGCGGAAATGATCAGCTACTTGCATTGACCCAAGGTCAAGGCTGGATTTTGGTGATGGGGTTCGGTGCGCAAATTGTCAATGAAGGTGGAAGTCTTTTCACACCGTCTGTGGCGACCTGGACACATCGTCAGTGATGAACCCGGGGTCATCAGGTGTTTCGGGTCTTAATATCAGACACCCTAACCCGGGTGACCCAGTCGGGGATGATCAAGCCCCGACTTGTGTCCAAGTAGCGCACTGCGCCACCAGTTGCTCCTCCCCAACCAGAACCAACGGGAAGCTCTCTTAGCAGACCCCAACTATCCCTCTGATAGCCCTTCTTCCCTGCAGCCCACATATGCCCAAGAGTCTTAGGAACCGGTGGAGAGATTGGCCTGCGAAGCCTCTGCAACCCACATCAAAATGCTCACAGTGGGCCTTCCGTCTCTTCCCCCAACACTCAGCCACCAGTTCCTCGTATTTTGCTCTTTTCCTTTCTTGCGCCACTCAGAGACCTTTTCGAGAAAGAGGAAACCAAATATTGTCAGTCGGCATTTATGGTAATGATGGACATTGATGTTTCTAGAAAGTTAGGTAGTTTAATAAGAGGGTAGAAATAGATAGGGTCGAAAAGAAAATTAGGTTGTTTAATAAGAGGGTAGGAATAGATAGGGGACAAAAGAAAGTTAGGTTGTTTAATAAGAGGGTAGGAAGAGAGAGTGGTGAAAAGAAGGTTTGTTAATTTAATAAGACGGTAGGAAAGGAGAGGGGAGAAACAGTTAGGTAGTTTAATAAGAGGGTAGAAAGGGAGAGGTTAGAAAATAGAATGTATGGCAATGATGGGCATTGACGTTTCTGGGGGACTTAAACATCCCCCACACAGCGTATACACAACACACACAGACACGCACGCACAATGAACATTTACACGATCATCGCACAGACAGAAGCTTTGCTTTACCTCTACCAATGTTTTTGTTTTCTTTACCGTACGTAAACACATAGAATTGCTCCCTTCCTCTCTTTCAGTTTGTTTTAGCGCGACAGAAACCAACACACGAACAAACAAAAAAGTGACCTAGGCTTTTCATATATAAGATTAGAAAAAAGGTTAGAAGAGTTGGGGAAGGAGGAATGATTTTATGAATAATATTGGATTTCCTCTCGCATCGTGTTTTTGTAAAGGTCGCTACTCGATTGTGCCTTCCTTCCAAGGGGAGGTAATTACAGCTTGTTGGTGACTTCCTCGTGGAAGACCTGGTGACCAGGGAGGAGGGGTGTTAAAACAGCAATGGCCGGAACAGACGTCGGACTGTCCGATCCGACCGGCTCTCAGTCTGACCAAGCCGACTCTAAATAGCGGAAATAATCATTTACTTGCATTGACCCAACATTGAGGTTGGAGTTGGTGAAGGAGTTCGATGCGCAGATTGTCATTGAAGGTGGAAGTTCTCCAGGGAAATGTTATTTAGAGACTTTTTCGACAAGAAGAGGGCAGATATTGTCTGACAGCATTTATGGTAATGATGGACATTGGTGTTTCTAGAATGTTAGGTAGTTTAATAAGAGGGTAGGAAGGGTGAGGGAATAAAATAAGATTGATGGTAATGGTGGGCATTGACGTTTCTAGGGAAATAAGGCAACTCCCTCACGCATACACACACAGCGCAACACACACAGATACGAGCGCACAACATACATTCACAAAAGCACAAGACACACACACGTACGCACACATATACAGCATACACAATTATGCACACACAATATACATAAGTATCGTCACGCACTCTCTCACACACACACACACAAACTCGCACATACTCACACACACTCTCATACACACATGGGCACACCCACACTGACACATATACTCGCACACACACACACGTACGCACACATATACAGCATACACAATTATGCACACACAATATACATAAATATCGTCACGCACACTCACACACACACAAACTCGCACATACTCACACACACTCGCATACACGCATGGGCACACACACACTGACACATATACTCGCACACACGCATGATCCCACATTCATTCCCACATGGTCACACACGCATGAACACACACTTATATACACAATCACACACACTCGCAGACACACTCACACACACTAGCACACATACCCCACAGGCACGCATACATATCTGTAATTGTAAATGGATTAGCCATAAAACAGGTCTGGTTAGTCACTCAATAGAAACCATCAGGTGACCAACGTCTTTTGGCAGCATGCTCGTGTTGGGGGTGATCAATTAAAAAAATGGGAAAACTTTAGATGAAGGAAAATAGTAAAAATAAAATAAAAACAGGCCTGGCTAGTCACTCAATAGAAACCGTCCGATTAAATGTTCAATTAAAAAATTGGGAAAAAGGGGTGACCAATGACCTTTTGTTGGTCAATGATCACTAAAAAAAAAGTCCGAATTTTCAAAAAAAAAAACAAAACAAGTGTGAATTCTGCTGGACCAATATCAGAACCATTTAAGATTTGCTATTGACATAGCAATAACATCAGAGACATCAGAGGAGCTCCAAAACATGTTGAGCGATCTAAGTTGGGAAAACCAAAAATAGGGTTAAAGATGAACAGAACAAAGACAAAAGTAATGTTCAACAATAAAGTCCCGAAAAGACCATAAGAATAGAGGGCGAAGACTTAGAAGGGGTACACTTAGAAGGGGTACACTTACCTAGGTCAGACCACGAAAGCGAAATAAAATGACGTATAACGATTGGTTGGAAAGCACTTAGCATAAATAGAGACATATTGAAAAGCACCATGACAATATACTTACAATGTAAAGTAATCAATGAATGTATAATACCAGCTATGACGTACGGATTCGAAATATGGAAACTAACACAACTATTTGAAAACAAACACTGAATCGCACAGAGAGCAATGGAAAGAGCAATGCTAGGAATAATCCTAAGATATATAGACAAATCAACATGGATCTGAGAGAGTGAAGGATATCATACAAGTAATTAAGCGGAAAAAATGGAGATGGGTTGGTCACTTAGCAAGAAGAAAGGACAACAGATGGACCAACATGTTAACAGTGAACTATTAGCGGACCGAAATATGGATGTGCATGGAAGCGGATATTTGACCTCGCGGTTAACCACTGTGAAATGTACAGGCGATCTAAGGTCTCCAACTTTGAACAAAGGTGGTTTGTGCTAGTGTGTGCTAGTATTGTCTGGCCAGACAATACTCGCACAAACCATGACACATTCCACAGAGGCCAAAATCAGTCAGTGAACCTAGTGTCAAACCAACTTTGTCCAAAATTGGTGACATCAGGATTCGACAGGGGGTCATTTGACCCCATGTTCACCGGCAAGTGTGCGCGCGCGTGCGTGCGAGCTTGTCTACCGGCAGAAGAATTTCTTTTTGAAATAATTAAGGGACTCGTTACTAACTCCTACATAGGCGGTAGGGTGGACCCACGCAGATTTCTACAAATTTCAGCAAATGGGAAAAGGTCGTCCCACTCCTTTTACCAAAAGGGGCGTGGTTTAGCCCGATAAGTATGGAGTCGCCCAGCGAGTAGGGGAAGTTTGGGGGCAGATAGCCCAACAGAGAGACGGTTGCGATTCTTCCCCGGGACTTGCCTTTCTGTTCGTCTTCCACGCACCACTCATGAATATCTCACACGCATAAGAAAAGCAATTGAACATTGTTGTCTTTTAACGCGATAACCCGGCGATCTCTAAATTTGTCCACATGAGAAGAAAAATAAACTAAGAAAAGATGTTATGATATACTACCACGAGAGGTCATTTCCAGGCCAACACCTGTGCGGAAGTAGAGGTGACCCGGGGACCTTAGGAAATATGCAGTAGGTATGCAAAAAACAAGAGCCGAGAGGAAGCTCACAAGACGGAGAAAACTCCAAGCAGCCATTAATTTCCATGTTTCGCATCCGTATGTCATGGCTGGTATTATGCAACCGTTGTATATTTTACGCTTTAAGCACATTGGCAATGTGCTCTTCAAAATGTCTCTGTTCATACCAAATGCTTTCCAACCTATCGTTATGCGTCGCTTTATTTCGCAGTCATGGTCTTTCTCTAGCTTTATTACCTGTCCTAGGTAGATGTATTCATCAACCTCTTCTAAAGTCTCTCCTTCTATCTTCATGGTCTTAAGGTCGTGAGATAAGCACGACCATGGACGTTCAAAACCTGCGATGCTGTAAATACTATTCTTGACAGAATTTGGCAACATTTGTTAATATTTGTTTCAGTAATAAAACTATTTGTTTCCAATTGATTTTTCAAGTTAATCCCTGTTAAAACGTCCGAAACAAAAATGTTGAATTCTGATAATTTATAGAGGGGAAAATGACATTTTTATCTCACTACCCGCCCACCATATTTCTCAACTTTCTTGGGAACGGACTTATTAACCAAACGAGCTGAAAACCAACTTAGAATAGCACAGAGATCCATGGAAAGAGCAATGCTAGGGATAACTCTAAGAGATAGAAAAAAATCAACAAGGATCAGAGGGAGGACTAGAGTGAAGGATATATAATACAAATAATTAAGCAGCAAAAATGGAGATGTGCTGGTCACCTAGCAAGAAGAAATGACAATAGATGGGGGGAAAGACTAACCCATGGGACAATAAACGCCGCAGGAAAAGACCAGACACAAGATAGAGGGGCGAGATAGAAAGGTTTGCCGGTAAGACGTGGCAGAGGTTAGCACAATATAGGTCGTCAGAGATGGGAAAGGCCTTTGTCCAACAGTGGACAAAACTAACTGATGCTGCTGCTGCTGCTGCTGATGCTGATGAGGATGATGTGAATATAACGCCTTTACCAGATGAGCACTTTCGCCTTCCCCCTTTGTTACTTACAAGCCGTGAACAAATTATTCCGCGGAGATGCAGTAGCATAATTCAACAATGCCAGGCCAGAATCTAATATCAAAACCGGCCAATGTATTCGTCCTTCTGTGGAAATATTGATCTTATGATACTATGTAACAAGGTTATTGGACAAAAACATTAGCTGACTTAGGTAAATTCACAACGGAACGGCGTACTCAGGTTTAGAATATGTAATAAAATGAAACAGAGTGACACCCCGTGCTTTTTGGTCTACTTTATGGTCATTTTAGTGTAATAACATTTCAGTTTTTGCCGGCTTGTCACAAAAAGCAAAAAAACAAGAATAAACAGGTCTGGTTAGTCACTCACTAGAAACCAACGTCTTTTGGCAGCATGGGGGTGATCAATTAAAAAATTAAAAAAAGGTTGGTTAATGAATACGTTACTTCTCTCACCTTTTGTTGAGCGGTGATCACTAAACAAAAGTTCAAACAACAAGCGTGAACGCCGCCGGGCACAAACTATAGGACCGATTTAGCATAAAATTACATTGTAAAACCCAGTTTTTTTCTAGACATAATAAGGATTAAATGTTTAAACGTTCAGCCCTCTAGCTCCATTGGTGCGTCCTGTACGCGTGTCACATATGTAGATAGCCAGTCAGGCAGCCTGACCCACTTGAAAACTGAAGAAACCTATGTTGATGTTCACTATGTTGATGTTGGTAGTTTTGGTTGAGGGTTTCTCAAAATAAGTACCATGACTGCACGTACTCAGTGGTAGAGCTTCGGATTATAGGCGCTCTTTTATTAGATTCTTCAAAACAAAGGACGATCGCACACGCTAACATTTAATAGGAGAGAAATACACACACGCACCCAAGTCCACGTATATACAATGGCATACGCACATGCACCTGTCCATGTATATACAATGACATACACACACGCACCTAAGTCCAGGTATATACAATGACATACACGCACGCACCTCTTCACATATATACACTGACATACACACATGCACCTGGCCATGTATATACAATGGCATACGCACACGCACATTTTATATTAAACATAACACACACTGAAGAAAACTACAGTGGTGAAAGATCTTGGCGTTTATGTAATCAACTCACTTGACTTCATTGCGCATATACAAAACAAAGTGAATACAGCAATTAAAAACTCGGCTACATAAGACACTCATTTAACACAACTCTACAAGTCACTGGAGTTTGCTTCCTGCATATGGTCTCCTTACCTGAAGTACAACTCAGATGCCATAGAGAGAGTACAGAGGAGAGTCACCAAGTTCATTCCATGGCTGGGAGATATAACTTAAACTGAAAGATTAAAACAACTCAATCTATGGACCCTGGATACAGAAGAAAGCGTGCTGACCTAGAATCCGGAACAACATACATAGAGTGGATACTGACGTTCATTGCTCAAAATACTCTGATAAGAAAATGCTGACTTCATCTATTTGCAGTAAAACCAGAGGACCCAGCCATAAACTACAAATTCAGACCTCCACTGGTGTTAGAAAAAAGTTCCTTTTCAGCAAGAGTAGCAAACGCATGGAACAGCCTAAGTAAAAAGACGGTCACATCTGAGAATATCAATATCTTTAAAATTAATCCTGATATCGCCCATACCACATTTAACCACCAATTTTCTTATTAGTTTAATGCCAACCCAACTAAACTGAAGCTGGCCTAATGACGCAATTAACTGCTGTCAAAAAAAGCTCATTTCAAGTACATTCATATAGCTTTTTTTAGTCTTTAATACAGTTCTCTTTGGTCTTATTTGTTTCTACGTTTATTTATTGCTAGGTTACGACTAAAGAATAATTATGTACAGTCTTAATACCTACTGCTTTTTATGCCATTAAGGGGGGTCGTGGAAAAAATTGGTTTGATTCAAACGGGTCACAAGAGAAAAATGTTTGAGAAGAAGCTCAGTCATATATAATGAAACCACCCATCCAAACAACCACCCCTTTATCACACGGATGCCGGTACATCCGGGTACATCACTCACAGAGATTTATTGATTTTCTTTTCAGGCTGTATTATTAAACTCCGTACAATAGTAATTAGCCTCTAGACCAGTGGTTCTCAACCTTTATTGTGTGACGGCACACCAAGAAATATATTAGACTTACGCGGCACACCAACTCTTTATTGCATGTTTTAACACATATTTATATTTCAGCTCATCATCAGCCGTTGTAAGGCCACTGCTGGACAAAGGCCTTTCCCAGCTCCTTCCATGACGGCCTAGATTATGCTAACCTCTGCCACGCCTTGCCGGCAAATCTTTCTATTTCATCACTCTATCTTGTATCTGGTTTTTTCCTACTGCGTTTACTGTCCCATGGGTACCAATCGGTTAGCCTTTTCCCCATTTATTGTCATCTTTTCTTGCTAGGTGACCAGCACATCTCAATATTTGCTGCTTAATTATTTCTATAATATCCTTCACTCTAGTCTTCCCTCTGATCCATATTGATCTTTTTCTGTCTCAGAGTTATCCCTAACATTGCTCTTTCCATGGCTCTCTGTGCTATTCTAAGTTGGTTTTCAGCTAGTTTTGTTAATTTCCATGTTTCGCATCCGTAGGTCATGGCTGGTATTATGCAACCGTTATATACTTTACGTTTTAAGAACATTGGCAGGGTACTCTTCAAAATGTCTCTATTCATACCAAATGCTCTCTAACCTATCGTTATGCGTCGTTTTATTTCGCATTCTTTCTCTAGCTTTATTACCTATCCTAGGTAGATGTATTCATCGACCTCTTCTAGAGTCTCTCCTTCTATCTTTATGGTCTTACGGTCGTGAGATAAGCACGACCTTGGACATTCAAAACCAGCGACGTTGTTTATACAATTTATAGAGGGGAAAATGACATTTTTATCTCACTACCCGCCCACCATCTTTCTCAACTTTCTTGGGAACGGACTTATTAACCAAACGAGCTGAAAACCAACTTAGACTAGCACAGAGATCCATGGAAAGAGCAATGCTAGGGATAACTCTAAGAGATAGAAAAAGATCAACATGGATCACACAGAATGCTGCCAAAAGACGTTGCTAGCGTGACGGTTTCTATTGAGTGACTAACGAGACGTGTTTGCTTTCATTTCATGCCGTCTGATTGATACTGTTTTTGTTTACCATGGTATTCCAGTGACAGACAATTCATCAAAACGTTTCGCTGGTCTCGTCGCAGGGAAATCGCTCGAGGGTAGGAATTGAAACCGAATCGTTAGATTAAAAACACTCCTGAAATAGGAAATCTGCCGATCTTTCATTTGATGTCGGTAAAGTCGAAAAATAAAAATAAAGTTATAGTCCGGGGGTCAGCAGGGCCTACCGTGCACCCCTCCCCAATCATTCTACATTTATTGCAACTGACGAAATATGTCTGTCGTCTGATATATATATATATACGAATTAGACCGGCTCCTGGGAGATGAAATTGTAGGTGCGTTTTCATTGGTCAACAAATAGCTGTAGTCCGGGGGCCAGCAGGGGTTACCGTGCCCCGACCCCATGATTCTAGATTTAGGGTACCAAAATGTTCCTGAGGATGTCCTCTCTTAGAAAAAAAGATTTTCCAAGAAAACAGTTGGGTAGAACTGCCTCATTTGTATAAAACAAAATGGCCGCCAGCACACACCAAAAAAGACAGAATTTCATATCTCGTCTCCCAATTGAAATATCTGAGTACTTTAAAAGACTAAATCATGGTTTTCAGACATGAGTAATTCAAAAATACTTTTATGGTAATTCGAAAAATAAAAATAAAGTTAAGATAATTCAACCTTGTTTACCCCTGTCAACGAAGTTGGAAAGTGTATATGTACTCATATGTACTCATGTCTTTCTGCCTGTTTGTCCACACAATATCTCCAAAAGTTCTCAATGAATTACAATGACATTTTTTGTGGGAGAGTGGACCATTGGTTAAGAAAGAATTGATTAAATTCTAGGGTGGATCAAGGAATTTCTTTACAGTTACAACCCCTGCATCATAGCTATATGTGCACACAATATCTCCAAAAGTTCTCAATGAATTACAATGACATTTTGTGGAAGTAAGGGTAAGAAAGAATTGTTTAAATCTTGTGGCGGATCAAGGAATTTTATTTTCGATTGAGAGAAATATTTCCTTTTTCTTTCCATTCATTTATGTATTCATTCATCGTTTATCCACACAGTATCTCCAAAAGTTCTCAATGAATTTCAATGACATTTTGTGGAAGGATGAGCCATGGGCTAAGGAAGGATTGACCAAATTTGGGGGCTGATCGAGAAATTTGTACACTTACCTCCCCTGCATCGTATGTTTTTCATCCATTGAAAATCGCGTTGGCAGAGGTATACACTCTGTGAGCTCTTTCTAGTTCTTTAAAGAAAATGCTCCAACACGTCACATCGAACGAAAGTAATCAAATATACGTCTGCTGTGGTTATTTGCTTCGACATCATTTTTATTTACACAGCAAATGACTATACACTTTATTTCCTCTCTTGTTTAAGATTGAAACAAGCCTGGTTGCTTCTATTCCGACTGAAGATAATTACTTTATTGTTAGGTATGAACAAAAATTGTAAGCGACACTAGATTAAAAAAATGTACGGTAGACAATGCAGTACAGATATATTTGAGTGGAACAAATAAACAAGATTAAAATGAACCACGGCTGCGCCGTGCAAAAAATGCATGTTGTCGTCTGCAGCTCCCATAATTTGAAATAGCGGTCAATTTACATGAACAAAAAGCAGAATAAAATTTATTAAAAATACAGCCGGTAAATACCTTTTCATCATTTCACTATATTTAATTATTCAGCCTTGTTATAATATTTATAAGTTTCAGTCGAACCACGTCATAGAAAGTTTAGAAAATCGATAAAAATGATGAAAAATCTTTTTAAAAAATAATATTGAGAGAAAAAATCAAACTTTTGATTGTAAAAAGAATAGTTGTTTGTATCCTTGTTTTTTTAATATAAACTTTTGATCAAATCAAACCTACGTATTTATTTATTTTTTGTAAAAAAAAGAAGTAAATCCGTAGTTTTAACTTTTCTTACAAAAAATAAATATGTAGTTTTAATTTGATCAAAGGTTTATATTAAACAAAACAAGGATACAGACAACTATTTTTGCAATCAAAAGATTATATAATCAAAGAATAAGTAAATACGTAGTTTTATTCGCTAATTGGACAATTTCGCAGATTCAGCGTAACATATATATAATAAATACATTCGTAGATATATAAAACTTGTAATTTTGGCTCAGTCGGTAAGAGAGCCATCTACTAATCACTTGGTCGTGATTTCAAATCACAGTATGAAAATGTTAATTTTATATATCGGTTTGGTTTAACGTGACGGGACCGACAAACATTTTGCCCCCTAAATTAGGAGAGGATTGTTCTTGTTCTTGTTACAGACTTGGACTGGAGTTTTTACAATATATAGATAAATAAACAAGCCCATTTCGTCCACTGCCGAGACATGACTCTTGGCGAAATAATCACAGACACTTGTTTAGAATCTTTCGGACATAAGCCGGATCCCCACGGGTCTCTTCCAAATTGATTCCAATTACCAATCCCCAAAATGTAGTCAGCTCAATGAAACTCCCCTTTTAATTCGTTAGAGCCATAGAAACAACATCGGGCAATTTGGCCCCAAAAGACATGAATTAATTTATTTATTAGAATGTTATAAGCCCTTGCGTATTTTTAACAACTGTTCGTAGATATATAAGACTTGTCAGTTTGGTTCAGTCGGTAAGAGTGCCGCCACGAATTGGTCGTGATTTCAAATCACGGTAGGGGAATGTTAATTTTACATATCGGTTTGGTTTAACAGTGACGGTACAGACAAACAGTGGAGGGTTTATTTCCATAAATTTGGTGAGGATTGTTCTTGTTCTTGTTGTTACGGTAGAAAAACAAAGTCAACTCCAGTATGTAAGAAAAGCAATGAAAACAGAAACTAAGTATTTAAAACTACAAGCAACAAACACAAAACCAATCAATATGCTCCCAATCAAACTAATGGATATTTAGCTTAAATAAGTAAAGAAATACTCTTTCTAGTCGTTTGCGATGTAAATATAACAGATATGAACAGATAGATATACAAGCAAATAATCGCAGCAGATGCACTTTTGGCCGATTTCAGTCGATATTGCGGGTTTGGAGCTTTTTCAGTAACCCATTAAATGCGATAGGTGGTGAAGAGTAACGGTTTTCCAATTCAAGATAAAAACCCTTGTCCATTGCAAGATAATCCAGTGCAAGTTATCCATTGTAAGATTAAAGTCCCAACTCACAGATCGGACTCAGTTGCCATCAATCACAATAAAACGCCCTTTTTTATGTAATCCAGAGGTCGGCCAGATTAGATATGTTTTATGTCTTGCGAGCTGAATCAAAATAAAAACGTAACAATGATTATACAAGTCTAAGGAAATAGCTTGCTTTTTTTCCTGATCACTTTAATGTTTTCTTCATTATAGGAGTATATACCAACATAAACTGTAGCAGAGTGAAGGGCATGTAACAGATAAAGCATTCGTTGCATGATAGTATAGAAAGAAAAAAAGGGTATCAGAAAACTTTGAGTTTAAATAGGTCACCAGGGGATTGGGGTATTGGCTCAACTGAGGAAAGGGGATGTCTTTGGGATTTTGGAGGGAAATGAGTTAGCAGAACGAAGCCGGGCAGGACAGATCTGGAATGTCTAGGACCAGGCGTTGTGACTACTACGATCAGTAGGAGTTGACCACGGTACGATGAAGACGGGTGACTGAAGATGGGATGGGGGTGCGAGGGGTAGATGTAGGAAATAGTAATTCGCTTTGTGTCTTCTCATTTTAATGGGCAGTTTCTAAAACCTGCAAATAAATCGAATTGCTAAAAACACCCATTTTTCGCATTGTCTCGTTATCTTTCGAGATGACCACCTTCCCATTTTCAGCGGTGATACGAAGAACCAACGACTGATGTCTCGTCAAGTGCCGGAGTTTCCACAACGGTATCTTGGCAGTGAAACACACGGATGCACCATGGTACAAAACCTCCATGTACTATCAAGCAAGGATAACTATGGAATTCTTTTTGGGAGGACAAAGTATTGTTTTATTGTGGTTCAAAAGAACAGCAGGAATGCGGAGGGATAGAACATTTTTAGCTATAAAACATTGATTCATTTGAGGCCATTGCAAAAACGAGACTTTTGCTCTATTTTTTGTTACTGAATTTTGATCTGAGAACAGTATGTGTGCAGATTCCTTCAACCTTCTTTTTTCAAGTTAGCCAAGTATATTAATAGAACAGTGGGAATGCGTAGTGTTAAAACATTTTTAGCTATAAAACATTGATTCATTTGAGGCCATTGCAAAAATGAGACTTTAGCTCTATTTTTCGATACTTAAATGTATTGTTTGTTAAACCAAAAATAGATACGGAAAACAAAGGATTTTTGTATGCAACATCATATATTCAAGGAAATCGGCGGACCGGATCAAACCATTGATATCAGACATTGAACTGCAATGACGGAGGTTTCTGTCATTCGCATTTAATGGGTTAAAAAACAAGGATGAGTTATCGTATCTTTATTTGTATATTGTGAATTTACCGACATACAACGAAAGATCACTGAAATTGGAAGTACCAACAAGACACGAAAGGATAATTCGACAGCCAATCAGATCGCAAGGGTTAAAACCAAACAGCCAATCAAAAAGAAGAAAAAATAAAACAATCAATCAAAAAGGAGAAGAAATAACAAAACATCTAATCAAAAAGGAAAAGAAAAAACAAAACAGACGATCAAAAAGATGAAAACAAAGCAACCAATCAAAAAGGAGAAGAAGACAGTCAATTAGCCAATCAAAAAACTAGATGGACAGCCAGCGAGAGATAAAAAAATCAAGCAAGCAAATCGGAGAAAAAATGGAGGAAAAAACCTGATGTTGCTGAGTTAGTAGAAACCACAAAGTGTAGACTACAAAGTGGAAACGGGGCGGGTTTCCTCGAGCCCGAGGGACAAAAAAAGGAAATAAATTTACCCAGTCAATCACTTAAAGCAATGAAGAAGCCATACGAATAGACAGAAAAGAGGAAACACACGAGAACAGCTCTGGTTAGTCGCTCAATAGAAACCGTTATGTGACCAACTTCTTTTGATAGCATGCCGTGTTGGGGGTGATCAATTAAAAAATTAGGGAAAGGGGTGATCAATGAATAAGTTAATTCTCTCGCCTTTTGTTGAGCAGTGATCACTAAAAAAATGTCCAAATTAAAAAAAAAAACAAGCGTGCGGGACACAAACTAATAGAGAGATTTAGTATAAACTTACATTGCAAATTGAACCCCCCACTAAAAACCT
This sequence comes from Architeuthis dux, assembly GCA_006491835.1. NCBI lineage: Eukaryota > Metazoa > Mollusca > Cephalopoda > Oegopsida > Architeuthidae > Architeuthis > Architeuthis dux. Next base: position 31,362 of record VCCN01000563.1, read on the forward strand.
ATTTTACGGATGCGATCTGTACGTGTGATACATACATATATACATACATACATAGCCAGCCAGCCAGCCAGCCATACGAACTTACAACATTGGGTCTCTTCCAAATCGAATCCAATTTCCAATCCTAAAAATGTAGTCAGCTCAATGAAACCCCGTTTTAATTCGTTGAAGCCATAGAAGGAACAGCTGGGCAATGAAACTTCATCCAATTCTGACGTTTGGCCCCAAAAGACATGTCGTTTGCGAATACAGGTATACCTTGATTAGTGCGGTTAATTGGCTCCAGATTTTACCGTACTGTTCAAAAGCGCACTGTTTAATGTCTTATTATAATTTAAGGTGTTTTCTTTCTTGTTTGATCGTATATTTAGTTACATTAATTTGTATAGAGATATCTTAACCGTACTACATCAAAACTACACACTAATCAAAATCGCATTATGCAAGGTATTCCTGTACTAATCAATGATGTCGGTGAGGGGGTGGGGGTGGAAGGGAAAGAAAT
>VCCN01000563.1:174903-187005 GCA_006491835.1 Architeuthis dux
GGCACTGGACTAACGACTTGCTAAGACGAGTTATCTCGTCCGAGGCAGCGAACTGGTTAAAGTTTAACCCATTGACTGCAAATGACGGGAATTTCCGTCATTACAGTTCAACAATACAAGTTGTATCTGTGAGTCAGGGCTTTTCTCTTGCAATGGATAAATTGCAATGGACAAGGGCTTTTATCTTGCAATCGATAACTATTATTCTTGACCACCTTACGCAGTGAATGCATTTCATTTGATGGCCCTTTTGGGCTACCGTACAAATGTTTCCTCCGAACAGCCAATCTTTTATCAGTAGAATGCAATTCCTATTCGTTTGGAGGATTCTTCGATACGAAAGATTTATCTTTGTGAGCATCGTTTTTCTATTGGACATTCTGGAATATTAACCGAACGGGTATATGCTAATATGACAAGACGCGTTCCATCAACGGAGGAAGAAAAATAAAATCAATATTACGTCATAGTCTCGTTTCTAGTCTCGCGTTGTCACCATCTTTCTTTACTGGATGTCATTTTAACCCTTTATAGGGCTCTTCTCAAAATATTTTAGATATCAAAACAACCTTTTTGTATATTAAACTAGACCTAATTACAAGATATTTTCATTTGCAAGCTTTTGGAATTTCTTTTATTTATGTGGGCAAAATAAGCCCTCTGAGGAAGTGATCATATGGTGCCTCGCCCAAAATGTGACCAGAAATGAAAAATATAACAGAATTAAAAATTAAAGTAGAAAGTTAAATAAAACATAGAATTAAAGAATAACATTCAATATAATGAATAGATACAAAAAATTGATATTGACACAAAAACAAAATAACACCTCTGGGTTGATTTTAAAATGTTATTGTGCCGGCCAAAAACAAGCTAATTTAATGGGGTGTGGTATGCTTCAAAACAGTTTCTGTGCGGGTTATGTGGCTGCAATATTTGCATGTGGCTGACAAGTCCTCAGGTGATCAGATATAGTCACTTGCCCTATAAAGGGTTAACATCAGTCAACCATCTTCATTTTATTTTTTGACTTTCATTGTTTTTCTATCGTAACAAGAACAACAAGAACAATGAGAACAGCAACAATAATCCTCACCAAATTTAAGGGAGTAAAAATTAACATTTCCCTACCGTGATTTGAAACCACGACCAACTGATTGGTAGTCTACTGGTGGCTTACCAACTTAACTAAATTGACAAGTCTAACATATCTACGAAATGTGTCTTACAGATACGCGAGGGCTTATTTAATTCTAATAAATAATTAGATTTATACTAAAAAAATATATTTTAATGATTTAAAAGAGTATTCATTGCCGCTGTCACCACCGCGGCACCATTTTTCAAGCTCTGTTTTCTCCTCCCTAACAAAAACTAGAAGCGGTCGATGAATACATTAGGCCGGGGGCGAGCAGGGCCTTCCGTGCACCCCCACCCCATGATTCTACATTTAGGGTATCAAAATCTTCCTTAGGATGTCCTCTTTCAGAAAAAAAGATTTTCCCAAGAAAAAAGTTTGGAAGAACTATCTGATTTGTATAAAACAAAATGGCCGCCAGCACACACCAAAAAATGCAGGCTAAATCATGATTTTCAGACATGAGGAATTCAAAAATTAATTTATAGGAATTTCAGGATTTTACAAGGAAATTTCAAGTATACTTTATGGGCAGAATTGTGGATTTAAATCATGAAGGAGATATATATATACACACACACACATATATATATATATATCGTTAGAAAGAGAATTTCCTCAGCTTTCGAACGGTGTATGTTACCATTAATGTCACAGCCCAAAACGTGAAGCTAATTACTCAGCATTTTACGAAGAAAACTTCAAGTACACAGTCCAAATTCTATGGATCGTAGAATTCATTTTTGATTGTGGTATATACATATATATATCGTTAGAAAGGGAATTCTATCAGCTTTCCAACGATGCATGTTCCCAATTTGTATATGTTGGACTTAAAAGGCTACAGCCCCTAAAGAAAAGTATTTAGCATTTTGCGAGAAAACAAGTACACTGTCCACATCCATGGATTGTGGAATTAATTTCAGTATTTAGTATCATGTTCAGTGTACATTGTATACGCTAAACCTTGAATACACTCGCGAATCAGTGAACGGGTAGAATTTGCATTCGGGTATTTTAGCCCAATTTATACACACATTTTAAAATTTCACCAAAAATATACTAATGGGACAATTTCAATAACATTTTCGGGGTGTATTCCATTTTGAATGGAATTTCTTATGAGAAGGAAATTTTGTAAGAAGATTCATAACATAGTATCGTAACTGGACCTCTTCAAAATGACTACTGTACTAGAATTATTTCTCCACATTTAGAAGTAAACAAACTTATAACGGTTTAGGGATTTTCAGAGGAGTCAGATCTGAACTAATTAACCTCGTTATACGTTAAATAATTTCATGAAATAGATATACGTTTTATGATCTATCATGTTGAGTGTACAGTGTATATGCTATCCAATATCGTATACGTATACAGTATTAACACCCACCATCGGTTAACTCGGAAAATCGGCTAAAACGGACACCCTTACTCCCTATTAGGCCGTTTTAACGAAGGTTCACTGTAGTTTCATTTTTGTCAAACTCCTGTCTAAGTCTGGAGTTGACTTTGTTTTTCTACCGTAACAAGAACAACAAGACCAAGAACAATCCTCACCGAATTTAGGGAGTCAAAACCATAGAATCTCATCCGGCTTTACAAACGAATAAGTAGTTTGTCAAACTCCAGAGTTTAGGGAGTCAAAATTAAGTTACCCGTACCGTGATTTGAAGCCACAAACAACTGATGGGAAGGCTGGTCTCTTACCAAACTGAACTAAATTGACAAGTCTTACATATCTATGAAATTTATCTTATGGGCTTATTTCATTCTAATAAATAAATATATTTATACCACAAAATATTTTTTGTAATGTTTTATTTATTATATAAACAATACACAATTTGCAGTGATCATCTTCAGTCGGAATAGAAGTAGGCGTGGAGTTTGACCCTGCAGCAGCCCGGCTTGTATACATTATTTTATTTATTCCATAAAACCAGTCGGCCATGACGGCTGGGACCTAGAATACGCCGACTGCATACCCTGCAGAGGGGTAAGACCCATCCCCAAACAGGGACCACCTGTTTTTTCACCAAAGTCGCAAGACTCTATTTATAAAAAATTACATTTCACCAAAGTCGCAAGACTCTAGTTAAAAAAGTAACATTTCACAAAAGTCGCAAGACTCTAGTTAATCAATGTTTGATATGCCGCTAAACAAATCAATCAATCAATCATAAAACCAGTTCCTTGTTTCTTTATTACGGTAGAATAAATTGAATATTTTAAAATAAAAATTAAACTACTATCGCTTTTTAATTAGTGGAGAATAAATCAAAGATCATTTCGACGCACACAAATGAGTAGTTCAAATGCGAGGCTAAACTGCAATGTTACTAAGAAATACAGGTTGGACTTTGTGTAATGTGTAATGACTGAGTGTTCTTTGCCCACAAGGCAAATGAATAAATTGGTACTTAAGTATGAACAAAATGAACAAAACTGAAAAAAAAATGTCAAGCGTGTAAGCGACATCTGATTTTTAAAAAATGTATGGTAGACAATGCAGTACCGTGCAAAAAAAGGCATGTCGCCCATAATTTGAAATAGCAAACAATTTAAATAAAGCAGAATAAAATATATTAAAAATACAGGCGGTAAATATTTTTTCATCATTTCACTATATTTAATTATTCATCCGCGTTATAATATTTTTTTATATGAGTTTCAGTCGAACCGATACATAGAAAGAATCAGTTCTTTGCCCACAAGGCAAATGAATAAATTGATACATAGCTATGAACAAATTGAACAAAACTGAAGAAAAAGATTTCAAGCGTGTAATCTGATTTTTAAAAAATGTATGCTAGACAATGCAGTATACATATATTTGAGTGGAAAAATAAACAAGATTAAAATGCACGACAGCTGTGCCGTGCAAAAAAGACATAAAATATATTAAAAATACAGGCGCTAAATATTTTTTCATCATTTCACTATATTTAATTATTCATCCTTTTTATAATATTTTTATATAAGTTTCAGTTGAACCAATACATAGAAAGAATAAAGAATATTTTTAAAACTTTTTTTCCACAGATCAAAAGCCTGAATAATAATTAATCGAATAAAACTAAAAGATTTCAGAAAAGAAAATTATTTGACTTAATTTTCCTGTTTTTTTAATTCCAAAGTATGTCTAGAAAAAACCTTTTTTTTTAAATCCCTCCAAGAAATAGGTTTTTAGAGGGGGAATAATTTAAAATGTAAGTTTATGCTAAATTGTTTTTTTTTTGTTGAATATTTGAACTTTTTCCGTGATCACGATCCAACAAAAGGCGAAAGAAATAATTCATTCATTGATCACTTCATTTTCAAATTTGTTTTATTGATCACCCCTAGCACTACATACTGCTAAAAGACGTTGGTGATTTGAGTAATCCCCAAAGCTGATGTGTTGTATAGTACCTTTCGTCCTCGGGAGGAGAATCGTGAACTTGGACAATCAAAAAAGATGACTCTAAAAACTTGTAAAAATATGAGACATATTTTTATTTCATAGCATACACTTTGTCGGCCGGACAATGAAGAGTGGGAGAGAGATAAGGAGAGCCGTCAGTCTGTCCGCAACAGGGACAGCGGTCTCGTGCCTTCCAGCCTGGCTTAGGCGATCTGCTTCTCTGCTGAGTCCTCTGGGATTTCTGTTCAGGTCTGCGTTTTTCTCCGTCTCTTAGCTTCCTTTATCAGGTTTGAACCCCCACGCTTGTGTCGTTTCCGGCCCCCACATCCTGTTTTTTGGACACCTACGCATATACTTATTTCCTAAGGTGACCGGGTCACTTCCATTTCCGCACAGGTGTTTGACCCCGAAATAACCTTTTCGTGGCAGTATATCATAACAGATGGACGTTGCCCTGGAAAAGGTAAAGAGCTAAGTCAATGATGCTCACGAGTAATCAACATGCAAACATGCATTGTTTTGTGAAACGGGACCAAACTAAGAACTATGCAACGTGCACAAGGAAATAATCATATTAAACATCACATGGAAAGATCACAAAACAGCGTAATATATTAGAAAGAATATAGGGGTCAGATTGATTGATTGATTGATTGTTTTGTTTAACGGCACATCGACCCTTGTTAGGTCATTTAGTGCCGAATTCAGTATGGGGTAGTGGGGGGGGGGAGATCCTATTTCCCCGTGACTAGAGGCTTGAGGGGGGAGAATCCCAAATCTCTGTCACTGAGACAAATGCCACGAGGACCGGGATAAGCTGAGGAGTAGAGATCCCATGTCCCCGTGACTAGGGACTTGAGGGGGGAGAATCCCAAATCTCTGTCACTGAGACAAATTCCACGAGGACCGGGATAAGCTGGTTAGTGATCAAAAGCTTCTCAGGACGAATCCTGAACATGCTAATGGTGATTACCTCCCGACCAGCTGGCCAAAATATCCTGTGCAACTTCTCCCAGATATCTGGAGATACCCGAGCATGCCACAAGGACCCCCGAAGGGCCGTGGTTCTCTGAAAAGAACATATACTACAGTTTGATCTTAGCCAAAAGGCCGGGAAGCCTCAGGGGTCAAAGATATCCTAGAAACCACTTGAAAGTTTAAATAGCAGTGGGCAAGCCATGCAGCAATAATATCAACTGCAGGACATGTTGACTACTCGAGATCATAAATGAAATTGTGGCCGGTGGAAAATTAGATGGCGTGATGATTTGGACAAGTTCAGAATATATTAGCACCGTGGCGCTCAGCAGACCTTGGGGGAAGGCCGTGGCCAACAACGGACTATGAAAGGTTGGTGTTGCTGCTGCTGCTTCTGCTGCTGCTGCTGCTGCTGCTGATAATGATGATGATGGTGATGGTGGTGGAACATGCATTCTTTTGACTGGTGGTGGTGACCTTGTCGACTGTCTCGGATTAACGCTGCTGCTGATGATGATGGTGATGATGATGGTGGTGGTGACCTTGTCGACCGTCTCGGATTAACGCTGCTGCTGATGATGATGGTGATGATGATGGTGGTGGTGACCTTGTCGACCGTCTCGGATTAACGCTGCTGCTGCTGATGATGGTGATGATGATGGTGGTGGTGACCTTGTGTACCGTCTTGGATTAACGCTGCTGCTGATGATGATGGTGATGATGATGTTGTTGGTGACCTTGTCGACCGTCTCGAATTAACGCTGCTGCTGCTGCTGCTGCTGCTGATGATGATGATGATGATGATGATGATGATGATGTTGGTGGTGACCTTATCGAGCGTCTCGGATTAACGCTGCTGCTGCTGCTGATGATGGTGATGGTGGTAGTGACCTAGTCGACCGTCTCGGATTAATCAATTTGAAGCAATTATTCTCATTTTCGTACTGGTCGATCTGATCAATAATTGCACCCAGCGAACCCACACTGTACCGGATGAACCCATCTGGTATGTTGGTCAACATACGCAGGAACTTCTCGTTGTCCTCTCGTTATAGGCGACAGCAGGAAATGATATTTACCAATCAGACACGGAATTCCTCGCCCGACTCCCCCATCAGCCATTTCTTCCGCTGTGTTTTGAACAAGAATTCTCTCCCCTCTCGACGTTCTTTCTTCGCCCTTGCTTCTCCCCACCCAGAATTTTCGCCGGTCCCTAGATGCCCCCTACCCCCACACTTTCATACGCTTTAATGTAGGGGTGTAGCTGATATATGATTGATTATCTCAGATTTTCGAGAAAAAAAAACTATGCCGTAAAAATGATTTCGTTTATTTTTTGGTAAAAGAAATAATATATCATGTTAAATCTGTTTTTATTTTCAGAATAACCTCCCTTGTCGTCTGACAGCTTGGGGTTGCGAAAGTGAATTAGCGCCCAACTATATGAAAATTATTTGACTTAGTAGTATTTTATTCAATTTAGTAAAGTATTATACTTATATTTTAAAAAACATTCATATAAGTTGTGTATATCAACGTGGGTGAAGTATAAAAATGAAGATTTCGAGTTTTGCCCCCCCCCCAACTAGAAACGCCACTGGCGTCGAGACCTTCCGTTTTGGATGAACCTCCTTTATTACAATGTAATGGAGAGCGTTTTATTTTTAGAAATCGTCAACCAAAACTGTCACCAAAACTGCCAACATAGGTTTCTTCAGTTTTCAAAAGAGTCTGACTGGCTATGTATGTATGTGTACAGGCCGCACCAATGGAGCTAGATAACTGGAAATGTAAACATTTACTCCTTATTATGTATAGAAAAAACGTTTTCTGTTTTTTTGCAAATTCCCACACAGAATTGTTTTTTAAGGGGGGTTTAATTTGTAATGTAAGTTTATGCTAAATTGGTCCCTTAGTTTGTGTCCGGCAGCATTTACGCATGATTTTTGGAAATTTGGACTTTTTAGTGATCACTGCCCAACAAAAGGCGAGAGAAAAATTTATTCATTGATCACACCTTTTTCCAATTTTATAATTGATCACCCCCAACACGACATGCTTGACGATTTCTATTGAGTGACTAACCAGACCTGTTTTTAGTAATTATTTTATCACAGCTTGGCAAACACCCAGCTGCTCTTAACCACCTGAGCTACGGGAACACTTCAGTTCTACAGAAGATCAAATGTCATCCTTAAACCTGATCCCATTCCCGACTCTCCGATACCACGTTTGTTTTTGTTTTTGTACTAGTAGTATCAGTAAAACAATTATCTTTTATTAAATGAAGTATTGTAAACCATTATTATTAATGTTTGACTACTATTATATTTCATCTTAATTTTTTGTGTTTTTTTAATTACAACGTGGGCCGTCAGCAGTGTGTAAATAGCGCGAATCGGGAATAAATAATAAGCTCTAAGTGAGACTCGAACTCACATCCCTTTTATCTAGGGAAGCCAGGTAAACGCCTAGCTGCTCTTAACTACCTGGACTAAGAAAATTCTATGGTTCGGCGGAAGATCAAATCTAATCCTTAAACCTCGTCTCCATTCCGATCTCTCAGTCGCCAAGTTTGTTTTTGTTTCTGTACTAGTAGTATCAGTAAAACAATTAGCGCGAATCGGGAATAAATAATAAGCTCTAAGTGAGACTCGAACTCACATCCCTTTTATCTAGGGAAGCCTGGTAAACGCCTAGCTGCTTTTAAATGCCTGAGCTACGAAAACTCTACGGTTCGGCAGAAGATTAAATCTAACCTTTTCATTCCTCTCCATTCCGATCTCCCCGGCGCCAAGTTTGTTTTTGTTTCTGTACTAGTAGTATCAGTAAAGCAATCAACTTTTATTATTTTTTTTATATTAGATTAAATATTGTAACCATTATTAATAGGTCGACCCAATTAAGTTGTGATAAAGAAAACAACAACAAAATCAGTAGTGGAAATAATTAATAATGGTTTAAAATATTTCATCTGATGGAAATGAAAACACCGTCACGTGATCAACGTCTTTTGGCAGCATGCTGTGTTGGGTGGTGATCAATTAAAAAATTGGAAAAAAGGGGTGATCAATGAATAAGTTACTTCACTCGCCTTTTGTTGGGCGGTGATCACTAAAAACGTCCGAATTTAAAAAAACAAAAGCATGATTGCTGCCATACATAAACTAAGGGACCAATTTAGCATAAACTTATATTACAAATTGACCCCCCCCCAAAAAAAAAAAAAAATCTATTATGGGGGTGGTTTAAAATGAAAAAAATAAAAATGTTTTTCTAGATATTTGTTTAGATTTTCAACTCTCTAGCCGGACGAACTTGAAAACTGAAGAAACCTATGTTGACAGTTTTGGTGACAGTTTTGGTTGACGGTTTCTAATGAATAATACTTCATCTAATGGAAATGAAAGTAATAATTGAAGCGTGCTAATTGACGTTCAGGAATTGGAATATTGGGAGAAGAAAGAGAGAGAGAGAGAGAGAGAGAGAGAGAGAGGGGGGAAGTTGGAGAAAATTAAAGAAAGAAAGAAAGAAAGACAGAAGGAAAAAAAGAAAGAAATGTTAAGAAAAGGCTGAAAAGTCAAAATTCCTGAATTGAAGAAAAGGAAGAAGCAGAAAAATCAAACAATGTCGAATAAAAATGAAAGAAAGAAAGAAAAAGAAAAGAATGAAAAAAAGGGAAGAAAAAGGAAAGTCAAAATGAAAGTCGAGCAAAAATGAAAGAAAAGGAGGAAAAATAAAAAAAAGTAGAAATAAAAAAGTCGACCAAAAAATGAAAAAATAAAAATAAAAGAAAGAAACAAAGAAAAAGTAAAGAAAGAAAGAAAAGAAGGAAGAAAATAAAGAAAGAAATTTAGAAAATTAAGTCGGACAAAAAAATGAAAGAAAGAAAAATAAAAGAAAGAAAGAAAGAAAAAGAAAAGAAAGAAAGAGAAAGAAAGAGAGAAAGAAAGAAAAAGAAAAAACCTGGCTGCTGCAGGGTCAAATTCCACTACAACTTCTATTCCGACTGAAGATGATTACTGCAACTTTTGTAGTGTATATATAATAAATAAAAAACATTATAAAAATATATCGTTTTAGTATAAATGTATTTATTTATTAGAATGAAATAAGCCCTCGCGTATCTGTGAAACAAATTTCGTAGATATGTACGACTTGTAATTTTAGCTCAGTCGGTAGGAGACCAGCCTACTAATCAGTTGTTTGTGGTTTTAAATCACCGTACGGGTAAGTTAAAGTTGATCCCTAAATCTGGAGTTTTACAAACTACTTATTCGTTTGTAAAGCCGGATGAGATTCTATGGTTTTGACTCCCTAAATTCGGTGAGGATTGTTCTTGGTCTTGTTGTTCTTGTTACGGTAGAAAAACAAAGTCAACTCCAGACTTAGACAGGAGTTTGACAAAAATGAAACTACAGTGAACCTTGGCTAAAACGGCCTAATAGGGAGTAAGGGTGTCCGTTTTAGCCGATTTTCCGAGTTAACCGATGGTGGGTGTTAATACTGTATACGTATACGATATTGGATAGCATATACTCTGTACACTCAACATTATAGATCATAAAACGTATATCTATTTCATGAAATTATTTAACGTATAACGAGGTTAATTAGTTCAGATCTGACTCCTCTGAAAATCCCTAAACCGTTATAAGTGTGTTTACTTCTAAATGTGGAGAAATAATTCTAGTACAGTAGTCATTTTGAAGAGGTCCAGTTACGATACTATCTTATGAATCTTCTTACAAAATACCCTTCTCATAAGAAATTCCATTCAAAATGGAATACACCCCGAAAATGTTATTGAAATTGTCCCATTAGTATATTTTTGGTGAAATTTTAAAATGTGTGTATAAATTGGGCTAAAATACCCGAATGCAAATTCTACCCGTTCACCGATTCGCGGTTTTATATTGTCTACAGAAACAATTTTTAGTTGATAATTTCCTACAATCTTTCCTTTATCAATAACACAAATATTATTACGATAAAATTAATAGATTTCAAGTTACAGACGTTTTCATCGACACATGTCGGTTTTCCGTGTGAGTTGCTAACTCCTCTATAGCCGACACGGACAGTCACAGTGTTGCCAACTCAAAAATATTTTCGGGCTAGTTTGACTGCTAAAAAGCGTTAAATTTAAAAAGAAATAGCCAAAACCACCAAAAAGGCACAAAAAATGGTCAAAAATAGCCAAAAGCGGCCAAAATGTTTTGGTCGCAAACACGCTAATTTAACGCCTTTTGCACTGAAACAAACAAGAAACGCATTGAATCTAGCGCAAAACGCGCTAAATCGGCAACACTGGACGGTCGCTCTCTCAACTCAGATTTCGTCCATTTTATCCGATAGCCGGTTTAACGGGGTCCGTTTTAACGCAAAGATGATGATTCAGGATTCATAAAACAAACGTCAAATGACTATAGAGACAATGACTCTCTTTACTTATCTAGACCAATTTAGGGCCGAAATGAAGATTCGTTTTTTAGCAGCAATTCTCAGAAGAAACGTTTTTTTCTTTCAATTGCTTTTAATCCATATAAATAAGACAGAAGATTTATACTGGAGTTTGACAAAAATTATGAAAGGAAGGAATGAAAGTCAAAAAATAAATCGAATAAAAACATGAAAGACATAAAAAGAAAGGTATAGGCAGGGGTCAAGCAGGGCCTACCGTGCACCCCCCCATGATTCTACATTTATGGTACTAAAATATCCCTTTCAGAAAAAAGATGTTCCCAGTTGACATATCTGTGTACTTTAAAAAGCTAAATCATGGGGGCCTAGTAGAAGAAAAGTAGAACAGTATAAAAATAAACAAAAACGAATGTATCTATTTACCGAGTTCATATAATAGTCCAGGGGCCAGCAGGGCCTACCGTGCACCCCCCCATGATTCTACATGTACGGTACCAAAATGTTCCTTAGGATGTCCCCTTTCAGAAAAAAGATGTTCCTAAGAAAACAGTTGGGCAGAACTACCTCATTTGCATAAAACAAAATGGCCGCCAGCACACACCAAAAAAGTCAGAATTTCATATCTCGTTTCCCAGTTGACATATCTGTGTACTTTAAAAGGCTAAATCGTGGGATGGGGGTGCACGGTATGCCCTGCTGGCCCCCGACCTAGTAGAAAAATAAACAAAAAAGAAGAAATCCCATAAAATTGAAGAGGAAGTGGAAGGCTGAGTCCAAATTGCAAAAATCGTTTTCTGGTCGCCGTCATAAATCTTCAGATCGAGGCAAGTTAAACAATGGATTCACCGGGGTGTAACGAGGACGCTTTGTTTCCCCGTCACAATATGGCGTCGAGGCTTCTGGTCAACAGCCATTGCGCTCAAATCAACTGTGAATCTCTGACTGATCAAAGCCGGTTGTCGCCAGAACCGGGATTAAATCAGTAAATGCTGGGCCTTCTCACCTTTGCAATCCTTTATACTGACACGCGTGCAACAAACAGATAACAAAGACAAATAAAAAGGAAGTAAACGATACCAGATGCGGGACGAGAAAACACACTGTGTTCTATTTTTAATAATAACATAAACATCCAAGTAGTCCAAAAGATCGCCCT
>VCCN01000563.1:207947-221835 GCA_006491835.1 Architeuthis dux
TTCTTCTTCTTCTTCTTCTTCTTCTTCTTCTTTTTTTTTTCGTTTCATTTTTCTTCCGAAAAGTATTAGGGCCGTGCAAAAGTTCTCAGCCCTCCTTTTTGAAACCTACAGACTGATTACAAAATTGAAAACCGTTTTTTCGCCGGAGACTTTTGCACACACCTAACATGTTTCGCCGAGGTTTCAAGTGGGGAGAACTTGCCTTGAAAATCAGCTTTCGAAACACTGGCTTTTACATGGGTTTGAACTGGTCTCAGTGGGAAATAACCAACTGTATCATCCACGTAACTTATTTTTACAAATGTATGCATACAATCCAGAAACTAGAAAGCACTCTGAAAGCACACACATCTACCAACGCCATTGTCACTAAAGTCATGAAAATCAGTTCATATAAAGCTACGATGCAGGGAAGGTAATTGTAAAAATACATGGATCCGCCCAAAGATTTAACCAATTCTTCCTTGGCCAATTGCCAACCATTCTACAAAATACCATTGAAATTCATTAAGAACTTTTGGAGATAGTGTGTGGACAAACGCGAGTAAACACATAAAGAAATGGGAAAAAATGAATAAATATCTCTCAATCCTGGATCCACACCAAAATTGTATCGATTCTTCCTTACCGAATGGTCTACGCTTCCAGAAAGTTTAATCGAAATTCCCTGAGAACTTTGGGAGATATTGTATGGGCAGACAGACATATAGCTATGGTGCATGGGTGGTAACTGTAAAAGAATCCTGGATCCGCCCCAACATTTAATCAATTCTTCCTTAGCACTTGATTGACCTTTCCCCAAAATGTCATTGAAATGCATTGAGAACATTTAGAGATAGGCTTCAAAGTTTAGGGAGGGGGTCAACTCATCCACTGAGGGCAATCTGATAAAGTACATGGGAAAGTGGTTTAATGCAACGTTGATAGATTGAGCCAATGACGCCAATGTTGCGAGGCAAGTTGATGAATGGTGGAGGATGATCGATATGTCCGGACTGCCCGGCGAATATGACCTGATTGTACCAGCATGGCCTTCTGCCCAGTCTCTTTTGGCTATTCACGGTTTACGAGTTCCCAATGATTGCGGTCTGGGCAACTTCAACCCGGAGGAATTCAAGGTGGCAAAATGCAGAACCTGAGAGATTCCAATGGCAAGCTAATTAAACAAGCCGGTGTAGCAACCAGATATGGGAGCAAGTGGGCAGCCAACACAGGCTATGAGTTCTCTGAAGCTTGCGAGATCATCGGCAACCCCTGCATCCGGCGACAAGGCTTCGGCTCTTCACACTTCCAGCAGTTAGGAAACACAAGTGCAAGGAACAGGCGAGACATGGTCAGGGCCGAGGTACGGACCCAACAGGCGGAGAAGCGGATGACAAAGGCAGTGGGACAAGGGTCCCAGGGCGCATGGACAAAATGCAAGCGCAAGATCTCATGGGCAGAGCTGTAGAGACTAGAGCCTTTTCGTATTTCCTTCCCCTTGAGATCTGTGTATGACACTCTTCGTTCGCCATCACATCTGCACCAATGGGGCTGAGAGAGAGAACCCGTATTGCAAGCTTTGTGTTCCCTGTGGAAATCAGCTGTAGATGTTTCCTGGGCAAGTTGGCAAGGCGGTGGATGAGAACGAGACTCGTGTTGCATATGGTGTAGGCGAGAGGCGGGAAACTGAGAGCCTGTGTTGTATAGCCATCTTGGTCCGCGGGAGGAAAATCCAGAACTTGGAGAAATAGGAAGACTCGAAACTTGTTTATAAAAATATGAGGATATATTTTTATTTCATAAGATACATTGTGTCGTGGCGGATAATGAAGAGGGGGTAGAGGTAATGAAAGCCGACAGACTGTTCCCAACTGGGGAACTGGCCTAGGCGGTCTGTCTCTCTGCTTCCTGAGGGCGTATCTCTCGCTTTTATTGGGTTCGAACGCCCACGCTGATTTTCCAGCCCACCATTGGAGTTCAGTCGATATCCTGTTTATGACTTTTGAATACCTGTTGTGTCTGTTTACGGTTCTGGACACCTTGCAGTTTGAGGTTTTCGTCTATATCCTGTTTATAAGTTTCAACACATGTGGAGGTCAACTCTGTGACCTCCACCAACGGCTGCCTACATATCCAACACCAGGAGCTGGTGGACAGTGATTTGACCACCACTACCGACCCACCAACTTGAGAGAGTTGTGGTTGAAACACTCAGTCAAGTGTGGGTACCACCTGATGACATCCGCTCTTGACCGAAGAAAAATGCACCCGAGTAGGTGTATGTTTCAAGTCTGAAAAAAACGCATGTGTACACGCATATTATATTTAAATAGGACATATGGAATAAACCCTAACATTAACTCTAATCCCAATCCTAACCCTAACCCTAATCCCAACCCTAATCCCAACCCTAATCCTAACCTGAGTTAGTTAAGGTGTTATCAATTGTCACCTTGCTCTTTTGTCATAGCCTTTTTGTAGCTAACTCTTTCAGGGGCTTAGCACTTTTATCGTAACTTTTTAGCAAGCTCTTTTGTAGCAAGCTCTTTTGTGGCTAGCTCTTTCATGGTATTAGCTCTTTTGTCGTGGTTTTTGTAGCAAGCACTTTTGTGGCTAGCTCTTTCAGGGTCTTAGCTCTTTTGTCGTAGTTTTTTTTGTCGCAAGCTCTTTTTTAGCTAGCTCTTTTGTGGCTAGCTCTTTCAGGGTCTCAGCTCTTTGTGGCTTGATCTTTCAAGGTCTCAGCTCTTTGTGGCTAGCTCTTTTCTCGTAGTTTGTGTAGCTAGCTCTTTTGTGGCTAGCTGTTTCAGGGTCTTAGCTCTTTTGTGGCTAGCTTTTCTTCATCGGCAGAAGTAAACAAACTTAGAATTGTAGACGTTTCAGTGTTTCTGCCTTGGAGACTTTAATAATAATTTTTTTAAAAACTCCTTTATGTTGTGTAGAATCGGTAAGAAAATGTCGGCTCTATTTGCGAAAATGTTGTGCTATTTTTTTTGAGACAAGCTAAATAAATGGGAAGACGTGTTTTGGTGTGAGAGGAAAAATGAAGAGAAAAAAACATGGCCGTCTTGGAAATGTTGAAGTTTGTGATCGACTGTGGGGAAATAAAGAATAGAGAATTTTGAAGTGAAAACAGGACACTTAAGAAATAGAAAGGTGTAAGAGGGAAGGAAGGGAGTAGGGGATGGAGGGAAGGAAGGAAGGGAAGATGGAAGGAATGGAGGATGGGGAGCTGAGGGAGGGAGGATGGAAGGAAGGAAGGGATGAGGGGGGATGAGGGAGGGAAGGAAGGAATGTTGGGAGGGTGGAAGTAAGTAAGGAAGAAAGGGATGGGAAAGGAAGGGAGGATGGAAGTAATGATGAGGGGGGGGAAGGAAGGGTAGTAGGGAGGAAATAAGGAAGGAAGGGAAGGGAGGAGGGGTAGAAGGGAAGACAGAAAGGAAAAGGGAGGGAATGAAAGAAGAAAGGGCAGTAGGAAGGAAAGGAGGGGGTAAAGAAGAAGGAAGGACGTATGGTGGGGGGGGACAGGCAAAAGAAAAAGAGAAAAAGAAAGAGGGGAGGGAAGTTACAGAAAAGGGAACATAGGAGGGGGGACGGGAAAAAGGGGGGAGGAAAGAAGAAAGGACAGAAAGGGGGGTACACATTTGGGAGGAAGGAAAGTTTAAAGTCTGGAGGAAGGGAAACACAAGAGAGAAAGAAAGAAAGGGGGGAAGGAAGGGGGAGGAAAAATAAGAGGGAGGAAAGGAAAAATAAGAGGAAGGACAGAAAGAGTGGTCGAAAATAGGAAGGAAAGGAGGGAAGGAGGGGAGGGAGGAAGAAAAGATGGGTGGAAGGAGGGAGGTAAGTAAAGAAGGAAGTTACAACGTAGGAAGGAAGGAAAGTTTAAAATCTGAAGGAAAGGAAGGACACGAAAGAAAGAAAAAAACGAGGAAAGAGAGAAGGAAGAAAGGAATGAAAGATAGGTGAAAGGAATGTATACAGGAATACGTTGAATAGTATGGTTTTTATTAGTGCGGTTTTTGATGTCGTACGGTTAAGGTATTGCTGTACAAATTAATGTAAATAAGTATGAGCTGGAAAAATAAAACGCATTAAATTATAATAAGGTTTTGATTAGTGTGGGTTTTGATGTAGTACGGTTATTGTATTGCTGTACAAATTAATATAACTAAGTATGAGCGGAAAAAAACCCACATTAAATTATAATAAGGTTTTGATTATTGTTGGTTTTGATGTAGTACGGTTAAGGTATTGCTGTACATATTAATGTAGCTAAGTATGAGCTGAAAAAAACGCATTAATTTATAATAACAGTTCGAAAAAGTGTGGAACGAATTAACCATATTAATCAAGGTATAACCGTATCTGTTTCAGATAATAACACTAACTATTTACCTCTAAACCACCTGTCCAATAATCTATTGTGAATATAAACAATGATTAGGTGCCTGAACAAAGCGTTGAAAGAAGCATCCAGCGATTTATACAAAGGACGAAGAGAAATGGTCGCTGGAAAACGAGCAAGGAAAATGATCTAATACGACGTCTTGAATAATTTGGTAATACCTCTTCCGAGGTTTTCAAGTTTTTTCGGAAGTATTCCAAGCGCGTCAATAGTGGTGTATTGACAAGAGAAGATCGAAGTGAACAATTCTACCGCCTACGTAAAATAATACTTTTTAGGACCAGTATGCTGTATTCACTAATAATGTTTGGCGCTGTTATGTATCTTTTTCCATTTACTGTGTTCTCTGCGTAGTAATTTCATTGTCAATTTTCTTTTTCTCTTGAATTCTCCTTCTCCTCCCCAAGAAGAAGAAGAAGAAGAAGAAGAAGAAGAAGAAGAAGAAGAAGAAGAAGAAGAAGAAGAAGAAGAAGAAGAAGAAGAAGAAGATGTTGGTCCTACTATAGCGTGCGCTCTACCGCAGTATCTGTAGTCTATGGTACTGTAATGCACGGTCTACCAAGACCCCACCTGGCCCGACTGACCTGATTACGAAGTGTACACCTCTTCATGACTAGTATATTCTGACTAAGGACTAAAAGCTATGTACCTACCTTCGAGCTTTTTTAATATTTGATGGTTTTTTTTTATTTACATCAAATAAAACATTTACCTTCTATGCTTCTTAACCAGTTACAGATACAATGAATAAAACTGAAATTATCATCGACTTTTATTAATATTCATTCGAGTTTTTAGTTCTTTTCAGTATTTTAGGATTTATAATACCATTTTTGTAATTACTTTGATTAATAAAATATTTTATAGATTTTTAGTTCTTTTTTTAACATTTAACATTTTATTTTAGTGTGAAAAAAGTATACAATTTGTCCATACAAGCACACATGAAGGTAAAAGTAATATAGATTGAAAAATAAAAACATCCGATTAATTTCATTTTAGGACAACATTAATTACACTTGACTTAGTCTGGCACAAGGCCACAGTACTGGATTGATTGATATGATGTGTGCTTGTATGTAGGAGAAGGGGGAGGAGAAAGAGAATTCAAGAGAAAAAGAAAATTGACAATGAAATTACTACGCAGAGAACACAGTAAATGGAAAAAGATACATAACAGCGCCAAACATTATTAGTGAATACAGCATACTGGTCCTAAAAAGTATTATTTTACGTAGGCGGTAGAATTGTTCACTTCGATCTTCTCTTGTCAATACACCACTATTGACGCGCTTGGAATACTTCCGAAAAAACTTGAAAACCTCGGAAGAGGTATTACCAAATTATTCAAGACGTCGTATTAGATCATTTTCCTTGCTCGTTTTCCAGCGACCATTTCTCTTCGTCCTTTGTATAAATCGCTGGCTGCTTCTTTCAACGCTTTGTTCAGGCACCTAATCATTGTTTATATTCACAATAGATTATTGGACAGGTGGTTTAGAGGTAAATAGTTAGTGTTATTATCTGAAACAGATACGGTTATACGTTGATTAATGTGGTTAATTCGTTCCACACTTTTTCGAACTGTTATTATAAATTAATGCGTTTTTTTCAACAAGAAGAAGAAGAACAACAACAACAGCAACAACCCTCACCTAATTTAGGCGTGTAAACTCTTCATTGTCTGTCTGTCCCGTAACGTTAAACCAAACCGATATATAAAATCAACATTTCCCTACTGTGATTTGAAATCACGACCAAGTGATCGACAGGCGGCTCTCTTATCGACTGGGCCAAACTGACAAGTTCTACATATCTACGAAACGTTATGTAACAAATATGCAAGGGCTTATTTCATTCTAATAAATAAATACATTTATACTAAAAAATATACATTTTTATAATTTGTTTTATTTATTATATATACAATACAAAAGTTGCGGTGATCATCTTCAGTCGGAATAGAAGTAGGAGTGAAATTTGACCCTGCAGCAGCCAGACTTGTTTAGTATAAATTCGGTTGTCAGACTATTAGCAAATGTAGGGAGTTAGACCTTCAATGTGCGTTCCAGTTCTTTGGCCTTGTGCCAGACTAAGCCAAGTGTAATAAACATAGATCTTCCCTCTTATTGTTTGTTTGTTTTAACAAACTCCAATGCAAGTTGGAGTTGATTTTGTTCTCCCCCCCGTAACAAGAACAACAAGAACAATCCTCACCTAATTCAGGGGAGGAAACTCTTCACTGTTTTTCGATCACGTCAATTTAAACCAAACCATATACAATTAAGATTTCCCGACCGGGATTCGAAATCACGACCAATTGATTTGTAGGCAACTCTCTAAGCGGAATTTGACCATGCAGCAGCCAGGTCTGTATTTAGTAAATCAGTTGGCAGACCACTGGCAAATCTAATGAGTAAGACCTTCGATGAGTGCTCCAGTACTGTGGCCTTGTGCCAGACTAAGCCATGTGTAATTAATGTTGTCCTAAAATAAAATTAATCGGATGTTTTTATTTTTCAATCTATATTACTTTTACCTTCATCCTAATGTTAATTGTTTGTCCCTCTGGCAATGAGGGTGTGAGTTCGAGTCTCACTGAAGCGTTACTCTTTATTTCCGATTGCGCTGTTATTCGTTGCCATATAAACTAGTCAAATTTAATAAAAAGTGCTGTGTTACAATACTTCATCCAATAATAAGTGGCCCGAATTAATAAGTTGTATAAAAACAACTAAAATTAGGATGAAGGTAAAAACTAGTCAAATTTAATAAAAAGTGGTGTATTACAATACTTCATCCAATAATAAGTGACCCGAATTAATGAGTTGTATAAAAACAACTAAAATTAGGATGAAGGTAAAAAACTAGTCAAATTTAATAAAAAAAAAGTGGAGAATTAAATTACTAACACCACCCTTCTTTCCTCAGTCATTTTTCTCAAAACATTTTTCGTTAAATCCAATTTATTTATCTATTCTATTAGTGAGGCAGTGAGTAAATAAATTAACAGCGCCGATCGTTTGTTATTAACTGGTAGTTCAGTATAGGTAATCCAATTTATTTATTTTATTTTATTAGATGAAGTATTATAAATTATTATTATGATGAATATTATTATAAATTAGGATGACGGTAAAAACTAGTCAAATTTAATAAAAATGGTGTCTTTATTCTCGTTTCCCCTTTTCGACTTCAGCAACAGTTTGTTTTTGTTGTATCAAATAGACTTTCAACCTCTGGGTCCGTCATGTTTCTCTTTGATAACCATCGACCAAAAAAAAAAAAGCTTATATTGTCGATTGTTGTGTCTCTTGTCTTGTGGAGTGGCCCGATAAATCCCATTCTAGTCCCTTACCCAAATCAAGTAAGGTGATACCCTGTCCGTAATGGGAGGGTCGTACATTTCCATCTATTAGCGATTGTTGTCTTTTATATCCGTGGGGAGTCAGGCTAAGCTGGGGTTCTCAATGCCAATATCTCAGACACGATGTCAAGTCCGAACAGCCAGGCTTTGTCCGCATCAGATCCTTTTTTTCAACAGTTTAATTGTATCCCTTAACAAGGAACCAGATTGTAGGGGATTGTCTGGCTACCGTGCTGGGTTCTTTTCGGCAGTGTTTATTTGCCCAAACCCCCGCGGGGCAAAAAGCGACACATAGTCATTTAATGTGGGAAACATGACATATTAGGTTGTTAAACATGAATTGTCGTTTTTATTGAATCATAGAGAATAAAGCGACAACTGAAAGATTTTACCAATATAATTGCATTTTTTCTCTCCAGATTTAATGTAAATAGAGGTATGAATCATACCTCTAGTTACTATTAGGAGTGATACCCCGTCGTAATCGGAGGGTCGAACATTTCACCTACCAGGGGTTCTTGTCATTTATATCCGAGGAAATCAGGCTACGTTTGGGTTCTTAATACCAATATCTCAGACTAAAGTCAGTTTGAACCATTATTGCCGATTTGTCCGATTTCGGACATTGTGTCCTTTTTAGCCCTGATGTCCGAATACAAATTTTAAAATATGGACATCCAAAATTGTCCGATTTTAAGGCACAACTTAGATATTTTATATCTAATTTTAGATATTTTTTGTTGTTTTTAGATATCGGATATCAGTTCTAGCCACTATTAGCTATTTATTTTAATTATTGTGATAATGATATAGCTATTCATTTTAATTATTGTGATACTAATCTAGCAACCTTTTAGCCACTATTAGCTATTTTTAGCCATCATTTTTTTCTGTCCAAATTTGACAGATTTCGAGAAGGGATGACCATTTTGTCCGATTTTGGGAACACTATTGTCCTTTTGAGAAAACTGATCTGTCAACCCTGGTTTGAACAGTCAGGCTTTGTTCTTATCAGATCACTTTTTTTCAAAGGCAGCCTTTCTCAAACGGGGTCCGCGGAACCCTAGGGTTCCGCGAGAGGTTTGTGGGCGTTTCGCAAAAATATTTATACACACGTAAATATTGTATTCGTATTCTTGTTCATATTGCTAATAAATTTCAAAACTTGATTTTCATTAGTCAAGACTTGATTTTTGGAAAACTATGTTTTTCTTTGTATTAAACCAGTTATTTGATAATTTTGTTAGGTTTGTCTTCTGAGTTCTTATTTCATATATAAAAGTTTATGAAAAACATTAATTTTATGAAAGGCAAGCTAAGCTTATCAATATTTCTTCAAGGAAACTGACTTCTATTTTATATTTTTTGTATTAAATGTCCTTTGGGAAAGAAGGGACTGAAAAACTAGAGTATCTTAGAATGTTCACCAAAATGAACAAATATGTAGAAAACTATCTTCCTGTATACTGTAGAATACTGATAATTACTTTTAGATTATAATACATATACTCTTTTTGGATCAAGTTTACATCAGGCACCCTGAAAATTGTTGAATGGAAAAGGGATACATTTTGCCTTGACACCGGTTTTCGAAGTTACTTACATTCGATAAACAATATATATTTTTTTTAAACTAACACATTTCGAAGTTACTAAGATACTTTATTTTTCCAGGAGACTGATGATTACTTTCAGATTAGAATACAAATGCATTTCTGAATGTATGCAGGTGTTCCTTGAGACATTAAGTTTATTTCAATGGTTCTTCCAGTCTAGAAAGGTTTAGAAACGCTGTTCTAATATATATGGAGAAAACAATCTTCCTGTACACTGTAGAATACTGATAATTAATTTTTGATTATAATACATATAACCTTTTAACACTGTGTCGTTAGCTTTGTGGTAATAAAGTAATCAGAAAGATCTCCCTTTGTCACCAAAGGAAACAGAAGGGATTACTTCCCCTTATTAGAACTCCTATAACTATATAAAGAGAGGTACTTCAGACTCCATGTATGAGTAAGCACATGTAAATTGAATAAAGCTTTCCACAAGCAAATCTCTCGTCTCTTATTCATTACAAGCTGCACACATATTTTTATGCAGGGTTCCTGGAGATATTAAAGTTATTGCAAGAGTTCCTCCAGTCTAAAAAGGTTAGAGTGGAGGAAGACTGTAGTTTTGGAAAACTATGTTTTTCTTTGTATTAAACCAGTTGATAATTTTGTTATATGTTTGCCTTCTGAGTTCTTTTTTTTATATACGTAAGTATGAATACATCTACCTAGGACAGGTAATACAGTTAGAGAATGACCATGACAACGAAATAAAACGAAGCATAACGATAGGTTGGAAAGCATTTGGTATAAATAGAGACATTCTGAAGAGCACCTTGCCAATGTGCCTAAAGCGTAAAGTATACAACGGCTGCATAATACCAGCCATTATGGAAATTAACAAAACGAGCTGAAAAACAACTCAGAATAGCACAGAGAGACATGGAAAGAGCAATGCTAGGGATAACACTAAGATATAGAAAAAGATCAACATGGATCAGAGAGAGGACTAGAGTGAAAGATATTATACAACTAATTAAGCAGCAAAAATGGAGATGGGCTGGTCACCTAGAAAGAAGAGATGACAATAGAGGGGGGAGACTAACCGATTGGTGCCCATGGGACAGTAAACGAAGTAGGAAAAGACCAGACACAAGATGGAGGGACGAGATAGAAAGGTTTGCCAGTAAGACGTGACAGAGGTTAGCACAATCTAGATCGTCATAGAAGGAGATGGGAAAGGCCTTTGTCCAGCAGTGGCTGATTACTACTACTACTACTACTACTACTACTACTACTGCTGCTGCTGCTGCTGCTGTTCACCGTATGTAAATAAAAAAGTTAAGGACATTTCGGCAATTCGGCTGTTGTTATCAACATGGATCAGTAGGAGGACTAGAGTGAAGAATATTATACAAATAATTACAATAGATCGGGGATGGCCCATGGGTCAGTAAACACAGTAGTAAAAGACCAGATACAAGATGGAGAGATGAGATAGAAAAGTTTGCCGATAAGAGGTTAGCAAAATCTAGGTCGTCATGGAAGCAGATGGGAAAGGCCTTTGTCTAGCAGTGGATCTATAACGGCTGCTGCTGATGATGATTCAGCTAAGTCTAGGTTCTTAATGCCAGTCTAAACAGTCGGGTTTTGTTCGTATTAAAGCCCCCTTTTTCAACCATTTAATTGTATCTCGTCATAAGGAAACAGATTGTGAAAGATATTGGTTAGTAGGTTTCATGATTTAAGGGATTTTCGGGGTACCGTGCTGGGTCCTTTCTGGTAGTGTTTATTTGCTACCCCCCGTAGACGATATGCGACACATAGTCGCCTATTTAATGTGAGACATCCTTGATAAGTCATGAAGTAGAACACTACACTAGGTCACTAGCGTCTTTCTCGCCAGTCCCCTCCACACTAAATAAGTATAACTATTACAGCTTACCGTGTTTTTGTTTGCAAAATTAATGTAAACTAGGGCAGTTCCCGTTCTAAAGGTGCATGTTTGGAAGGGACCGGACTTCATGGTGTGTGGAGCAGCCTGCCATAATATCCATGTAAAATAGTTTTCTGTCCGTCGTACGAAACTACGGCTTCGAAGTATTTCGGTTACGTCTCTTCAGTGTTGCCTATTTAGATATTTGATATCTAAATCTAGATAATTCTGAAGAGCGAAAGTCAAGGGAGATAATTAATAGAAACTATGAAGAAATATCTATAATCTTTTATTTTTATTAGATTTTTCGAGAACCGCTGGTCCAAACAACTGACTAATATATCTGTCAAATATCAACTTTGTACAAACTGGTTGTCGAGTAATCGCGGTGCATACACGCACATTTCTATCTATGTATGTATCACGTGTACAGACCACCCCAGTGGACCTAGTGGACTTAAAATTTAAACACTTACTCTTTATTATGTCTAGCAGTTTTTAAAAAAAATACTCCCCCCTCTCTAAGAAATAGGTTTTTAGTGGAGGGTTCAATTTACAATGTAAGTTTATGCTAAATTAGTCCATTAGTTTGTGCTTGTTTGTATTAAAAAATCAGACTTTTTTAGTAATCACCACCCAACAAAAGGCGAGAGAAGTAATTCATCCATTGATCACCCCATTTTCCAATTTTTTAATTGATCACCCCCAACACGGTATGCTGCCAAAAGACGTTGGTCACATGAGTTAGACATTTTGCAGGAGCAACTATTTCAGGCTGTGGTACAGGACGTGTTGGGGGTGATCAATTAAAAAATTAGAAAATAGCGGTGATCAGTGAATGGGTTACTTCTCTCGACTTTTTGGGGCAGGGATCACTAAAAAAGTCCGAATTTTCAAAAAGGAACAAGCGTGAAACGAAGGGACCACTTTAGCATGAACTTACATTGCAAATTGCCCCCCCCCCACCACTAAAAACCTATTTTGGGGGAACTTTCAAAAAACAAAAAAAAAAGAAAGTTGGACGTGTGATACATAACCACCCAGCCAGTCAGACCGACTTAAAAACTGAAGAAACCTATGTTGACAGTTTTAGTGACAGTTTTGATTGACAGTTTTGGTTGACAGTTTTGGTTGACAGTTTTGGTTGACAGTTTCTAATATTGGAGGAGATCAACTTCTATTAAAGATGAGAGCACAATTTGCTTCATCTAGGACAGTTTCTGCTAATTAGATTGGCCTCACGAAGCCAACACTTGAAACAGGATTCAAGTGGAAGTTTGAACTCTGATCTGAATTTCTGAGATGATAAATATATTCTGATTCAGTGGAAGAGGCAGACTAGCGACATCGCATGGACGAATTAACTGATACAAGATATCCTCTAGCATGGACAGCGGAATGAGAACAATGAACAAACTATGACATTGACAGAAACCCGACAAGAAAGCCGGTGGGTAAAACGTCTGAAGTATTGTGACCAGCCTGTGGAATGAGAACAATTCACCCCTGTGGACTGAATACAGGGTGTGGTTCGAAATTACCAGAAGGTTACTAACTACGACAGACACCCGAAGAAGGCCGGAGAGTAAACGTTGTGACTATAACAACTTAGAAGAGGGAGCTAGTCCGAATGAATCGGTGTATAATACGTGTTTAAATCGAAGCAAATGTGGAAAGATTTGCGATCACTTTACTCGCTAAGGGCGAGACAAACAAATATCTGGGGTCGAACTTCACAATTAGTTTTATTCTCACTCAACGGCCGTTAAGATCGGCGTAAAGTCACTTACTATTTACAGAATTTCTATCATAATTATTTGAAAATAAATAAATAAATAAATGAAATTACTCTATAATTCATCATCATCAGCAGCAGCATCAGCATCAGCTCTTATAGGTCCACTGCTGGACAAAGGCCTTTCCATGACGGCCTACTGCGGACTGCAGTTTCGAACAGGTTTCATTGTCAACGCATATTTGTGATATAAGAGAGACCAAAATGAAAAGTTCTAGCATCATGCAACTATGTTAAATAAATATGTTCAGGGCCTAGTTAGTACATGTGTTCCTTTATTGGTTGATTGAGGTGTGAGTATGATTATGTGGGCGGGTTAATGTAGGGTGTGGGAGAGCTGTGTTATATTGAGATATATAGTAATAAAGAAAAAAGAGACTCACATTTTACGATACATGTATTTCATGAAACGTGTACACACGTTCACATCATCAGGGTAAATGCTACTATACAACACAATCCTTGATTTGAATCAAGCCACACTATTTGACGGAACATTATTGGGTCTTTTCAGTTACTTCCAATCACTCTAAATAATTATAGCTGTGCCCATGGGATAGTAAACGCAGTAGGAACAGACCAGACACAAGATGGTGGGACGAGATTGTGTATGACTGATTTGATATTGCCATAGTCCAAATATAACAGAGAATTCATGAAGGAGAAATACAAGAAAGGCAGATATATTTAAGTAAACATATAAATATTTAATTACATATAAGACGGTAGTCAATATTAGAATGTACATGGGTATTGCATATTAGACATAGAACAAATGTACATGGGTATTGCATATTAGACAAAACAAATGTACATGGGTATTGCAAATTAGACATAGAACACATGTACA
>VCCN01000563.1:233020-244506 GCA_006491835.1 Architeuthis dux
GTATAGAGCAGGACAGCGTATAGGTTGCTTCCAAGGTGGACGCGAGTTCGATTTCGAACGCGAGTTCGATCCCCGCTCGTTTCTGTATAACACCGATGCCATTAATAATTATAATTAATTAATAATTAATTGACATCGGTGTTAGCGATTGCTAAACGGGCAGCCTAGATCATATAAATTGTCTTTATAATTATCATATATAGACATATAGATATAGACATATCATCATCAGCTGTTATAAGTCCACTGCTGGACAAAGGCCTTTCCCATCTCCTTCCATGATGACCTATCTTACCGGCAAACCTTTCTATCTCGTCCCTCCATCTTGTATCTGGTCTTTTCATACTCCGCTTACTGTCCCATGGGAACCAATCGGTTAGTCTTTTCCATCATCCTTTGTCATGTCTTCTTGTTAGGTGGCCAGCCCATCTCCACTTTTGCTGCTTAATTATTTGTATAATATCTTTCACTCTAATCCTCCCTCTGATCCATGTTGATCTTTTTCTATCTCTTAGAGTTATCCCTAGCATTGCTCTTTCCATGGCTCTCTGTGCTATTCTGAGTTGGTATTCAGCTCGTTTGGTTAATTTCCATGTTTCGCATCCATAGGTCATGGCTGGTATTATGCAACCGTTGTATACTTTACGCTTTAGGCACATTGGCAAGGTGCTCTTCAGAATGTCTCTATTCATACCAAATGCTTTCCACCCTATCGTTATGCGTCGTCTTATTTCGCAGTCATGGCCCTTCTCTAGTTTTATTACCTGACCTAGGTAGATGTATTCATCGACCTCTTCTAGAATCTTACCTTCTATCTTTATGACCTTTTGGGGAACTTTATGGTTGAACATTACTTTTGTCTTTGTTCTGTTCATCTTTAACCTACTTTTGTTACTTTCCCTGTTTAGATCGGTTAGCATGTTTTGTAATTTGTCGGATGCATTCGACGTCATAGAAATGTCGTCGGCTAATCTTAAGTTGCTTAAGTATTCTCCATCTACTTTTATTCCCATTCCCTTCAAATCAGTTTTCCGAAAGATGCTTTCAAGGCTCGCTGTGAATAGTTTAGGTGATATTGTATCTCCTTGTCTTACTCCCTTTGCTACCTTAATCTTTTTTGTATCTTTTGTAGTCTAATTATTGCTGTGCCATTTTCGTATATGTTTTCGATGTAATTTTCGTTAACGCCTTGTTCACGCATTGCGTTGAAGGCTGCCACGTGTTCTACCGAGTCAAATGCCTTCTCATAATCTACAAAGGCCAAACAGAGTGGTTTGTTGTATTCTAAGAATGTCTCGATTAGTTGGTTTATTGCGTGTGGGTGATCTATTGTCGAGTAGCCGCTTCTGAAGCCTGCCTGCTAGCGTGGTTGGTTTTCATCTAGAGTGCCTGTTAATCTGTTTGTGGATATTTTTGTGAATAGTTTATATATGTTAGATAGTAGTGTAATCGGGCGGTAGTTGCCTAGATCGTGCTTATCTCCTTTCGTGTGGAGTAGAATTACTATTCCTAGACAAAAGTTACTCTTGTCAATTTGTCCCTATTTTTGATATTAAACAAATATCACACAAAATAAATTCATACAATTGTCTTTGCAATGAGTTATCAGTCCGTATGTGTGTAACTCAAAGCACGGCATCCAGTGAATGTCTCCATTCGCCTGCTTTCCAGGCCAGTAATATGGTGAGCCTTGGTTTAACCTCATTTGTATACGTCTATAAGACGGATGCGAAACATGAAGATTAACAAAACGAACTGAAAATCAACCCGGAATAGCACAGAGATCCATGGAAAGAGCAATGTTAGGGATAACTCTAAGAGATAGCAAAAGATCAACATGGATCAGAGGGAGGACTAGAGTGAAAGATATTATACAAATAATTAGCAGCAAAAATGGAGACCTAGCAAGAACAAGTGGCAATAGATGGTGGAAAAGACTAACCAATTGGTTCCCATGGGACAGTAAACGCAGTAGGAAAAGATCAGTCACAAGATGGAGGGACAAAATAGGTCGTCATGGAAAGAGATGGGAAAGGCTTTTGTCCAGCAGTGGACTTATAACGGCTGATGATGATGATGTTATGGACCACATGGAACACATTTCTGAAGTTGTTTTTAAAATTCGGACACTTAATGTCTGAGATCTGTAATCTTATAACAGCTGATGATGATGGTGATGATTGTTAGTGTGTGTACCAGTGATGTCCAATATGTACTAATGGAGACATTACCATATACCTACTTCCTAAAACCCAGCCTAACCGTATTTCTATCACTGGTACGTATGCTAGTGAATGAATTCTAGCAGTCGATTCAATCTATGTAACAAGCAGTGTAGCCAGGTATGGTGTGTTATTCATAGCTAAACTTTAAAAGTGGCTACAATCAGCTAAATTTGTCCATTTCGAGCTAACTTTATAGCTAAAAATGTTATATATACTCATTTAATGCTCACTTATTAAATCATATAACTACACACTATGACTCCAGAGCAAATTATTAATAAAAATTGTATAGTCACTTTTATTAAACTTATTAATTATTTCTAAAAAATGGCCAGATTTTCAGCTATCGTCAGGGTTGCCAGTTATGTCCGTTCGGACATCGTGTCCGTTTTGCGCCCTGTATGTCCAGTTTAAAAAATTAAGAATCGGACATCAAAATTGTCCAATTTAAGGCCCCACTCAGTGTTGCCAACTTTGATATTTTATATCTAAATTTAGAGATTTGTTGTTTTAAATATCGGATATCAGTTCTAGCCACTTATAGCTATTTATTTTAATTATTGTGATAAGGATCTAGCTACTTCTATCCACTATTAGCTATTTATTATTATTATTGTGACAATCATCTAACTACTTTTAGCCACTATTAACTATTTTCATTATTGTGATAATATTCTAAATTTAGATATTGTTTGTTGAGTTTAGATATAAAAAATTGTTTTTAGATATCGGATATCAGTTCTAGCCACTTTTAGCTATTTATTTCCATTATTGTGATAATAATCTAGCTACCTTTAGCCACTATTACCTATTTTTAGCCATCAATTGTTTCTGTCCTTTTTTACCAATTTTAAGCAGGGTTGCCAGATTTGTCCGATTTTTGGAACACTCTTGTCCGATTTTGAGAAAACTAATCTGTCAACATGGCTATCGTAGAATTTTATCGGCTAAATTGGAAAGCTGAAAATGGCTAATTTGGCAACCCTGACAACTAAAGGTAAAATGGTAATGTATAAATGGCCAGAGAAGAGGCTGCCTGAAGAAGGAATGGGTGTGGGGTGAGCAGCTCGCCTTGAGTGATGAGACATGGCCAGTCTGTGTAGATGTAATCAGGTCAAATCCCTAATGGAAGTCACGCGGTTTTTTGCGGTTAGTCACCAGAAGACAAAACCGCGCAAATTTATCCAAACCGAATGACTAAATAATTATTTACTATTCAAATGGTTCTTCGGACGTTTGAACTCCTTCTTGTTATTTGTGTTGTAAACACGACGTTCCGGCCGATCCATTCTTCGGCCTTGTGTTAACAACAATTAAATAAAACATTTAAAATGATCTAAATTACAGCTTTGAAGTATTTCGGTTACTTCCCTTCAGTGTTGCCAATTTAGATATAAAATATCCGACGGACGGAAAAGTATTTTACATGACAATTATGGGAGGCTGCTCCACACACCTTGAAGTCCGACCCCTTCCAAACATGCACCTTCGGAACGTGCACTTCTCTAGTCAATTATAAATGGCAACATACTTGTCTTTTCTGTTGTTGTGGCCAGAATGCAGCTCCAGCGAATAGCTCAGAAGCCCCAGAAGGTTCAAATGGTTCGACGGACGATTGAACTCCTTCTTGTTATTTGTGTTGTAAACACGACGTTTCAGCCGATCCATTCTTCTGCCTTATGTTAACAGCACAAACAACGAGAAGGAGTTCAATTGTCCGAAGAACTATTTGAATGTTAATTCAGGTGTAAAATCCGAGTGCGATGGGTTAAACAGAAGTTATGTTTAAAGGGGATAACCCTTATAGCACACGGCCCGGGTGTTTCTGTGTATTTGTCTTGTCCGGTTTAGGTCTGTTTACAACACAAATAACACGAAGGAGTTCAATCGTCCGAAGAACCATTTGAATATTAATGACCCTTCTCAAAATGATACAAAAGATTATTTACTAGTTGAACCAGTGTCAATTCTGTGTCTTTGTCTTGTCGGGTTCTCAAAATTATAGAAACGATTATTTACTAGTTGAACCAGTGTCAATTTTGTGTCTTTGTCTTGTCGGGTTCTCAAAATGATAGAAAAGATTATTTACTAGTTGAACCAGTGTCAATTCTGTGTCTTTGTCTTGTCGGGTTCTCAAAATTATAGAAAAGATTATTTACTAGTTGAACCAGTGTCAATTCCGTGTCTTTGTCTTGTCGGGTTCTCAAAATTATAGAAAATATCCCCAGAACATTGTTTGGAATTCGTAAATCGAGTTGTAACAAATCTTTAAAAAGACCGTGTTGACAACTAAGATTATCCATTATCTCATGCCTCTGCTCCCCTCTCACCATTTGCCTATATCTTCTTATTATATCCCTTATCCTTTCCAATCTTCGTTGTCGTCTACGTTTTTATTTATCAACGTGTTATACAAACATGGATTAATTACATATGCGAAGATCTTCCTACCCACTCAATAAATTACTTTTCTTTTCTCTCCTCTCCCTTCCTACACTTTTATTAAACTAGTCAAACATTAATAAGCACGGTTTATAATACTTCAATTAATAAAAAGTAAACAAAATAATTTTGTTACTTATACTACTAGTACAGAAACAAAAACAAAAATGGCGCCGGAGTGATCGGGAATGGAGAGTATGTTTAGGGGTTAGATTTGATCTTCTGCCAAGTCGTAGGGTTCTCGTAGCTTGGAATTCGTAAATCGAGTTGTAACAAATCTTTAAAAAGACCCAAAAGTAAAATAAAAGTGAGCACAAATAAAAACAGGTCTGGTTAGTCACCCAATAGAAACCGTCACGTGACCAACGTCTTTTGGCAGCATGCCGTGTTGGGGGTAATCAATTAAAAAAAATTGGAAAAAAGGCGTGATCAATTAATAAGTTACGAACTTAGGGACCAATTTAGCATACACTAACGTTGTAAATTGAACACCCCTCTAAAAACTATTTCGTGGGGGGGGGGGCGGTTCAAACATAATAAGAGTGAACGTTAAAATTTTCCGCCTTCTAGCTCCACTGGTGCGTCATGTACGCGTGATACATACATACATAGATAGCCAGCCAGCCAGACCAGCTTACATTTCCGCACCGGTGTTTGACCCCGGAATAACCTTTTCGTGGCAGTATATCATAACACCGCTAGTGGATCATCTATCTTACACAAAGTAAGGGAATCTTTTGCACAATCTTTGAATTGCTTCTTAGGCTTATGTTGTGGCTTCATTCCAGATAACAATGCTCCGTATATTATTTGCTTTGGAATTCGATCATCTTCAAGACGAATGACATATCCTGTCCATCTGAGCCTGTGTTGACGAATGTGTGCTTCAACACTTACTGTGTTTGCTTTTTCCAAAGTTTCGGTGTCTGGAGCGTAAATGAAACAGGCCTGACTGCTGCAGGGTCGATCTCCACTCCTACGGCTATTCCGACTGAAGATGATTACTGCAACCTTTTTTTTGTATGCACAGGAGAGGATCATCACATGGAGAGATCACAAGACAGCACAGTATATTAGAGAAAAAACAGGAGCCATAGATATCATAGAATCCATTAGAAAACTCAAATGGCAATGGGCAGGCCATATTGCAAGAATGTCAGACAACCGCTGGATATCACGACTCACAACCTGGATCCCCAGAGATCATATGCGAAACTGTGGCCGACAGAAAATAAGATGGCCTGTCGATTCAGACAGGTTTAGGAGATATTGGCGTCGCGACTCCCACGATTGAGAGATCTGGCAGATCTTGGAGAAGGTCTTTGTCCAACGGCGGACGTTAAAAGGATGCTGCTGTTGCTGCTGCTGCTGATGATGATCATGATCATGATCATGATGACGAGGATAATCTTTCTAATATTGATGACCTACAAACATATTCGTCTTTGTGTTTTAAAATTGTCTGAAGAACCAGGAATGTTGTAAAGAAATGTTGATCTGTCGATCAAATGTTGGTTGTTTATAAAAGGTTTTTTGGCGGATCTGTTTATGTTTTCAGAATCATCTGACAAGAAAAAAAAGGTTTTAAAGAAATCCAACGACACTCCCACAGAATTACTCGAGAGGAAAACAAGCACAAGAAAGATAGGATGAAAGATAGATTTTCAGTTGAGAATTGCAACTAAGGATTGTTTTTTACAAGATAGCCACCTTCTAAAAACAAACAATATTTTGTTTCTTGATACGGGCCGTTCCGCGTCTTCTTTCGCAATTTTTCCACAAAGTGTTTCTCGTTTGTCAACACCTTCGTATCATGTCGTATCAACTGGTGCAGTTGCAAATAAATTGAGAGAAGTTGTATCCTTACACTGGCTACGACTTCAGCTTGGGCTCCATATTACTACTTACTCTGCTCTGGTTTGCGATATGTGGAGTATGTTGTATAGCCATGAATAAAACAAATTATAAAAATGTATATTTTTTAGTATAAGTGTGTTTATTTATTAGAATGAAATAAGCCCTTGCATATTTGTTATATAACTTTTCGTAGATATGTAGAACTTGTCAGTTTGGCTCAGTCGGTAAGAGAGCCGCCTGCCGATCACATGGTCGTGATTTCAAATCACTGTAGGGAAATATTGATTTTATATATCGGTTTGGTTTAACGTTACGGGACAGACAGACAGACAATAAAGAGTTTACTCCCCTAAATTAGATGTGGGTTGTTGTTGTTGTTGTTGAAGAAGAAGAAGAAGAAGAAGAAGAAGAAGAAGAAGAAGAAGTGTTGTATAACCATCTTGTTCCGGTTGGAAGAAAGCCCTGAACTTGGAGAAAAAGGAAGACTCGAAACGTGTTTATAAAAATATGAGGATATATTTTTATTTCATAAGATACATTGTGTCGTGGCAGAGAATGAAGAGTGGGGGAGAGGTAACGAGAGCCGGCAGACTGTTCTTAACAGGGACATTGGTCTTGTGTTTTCCCAGGCCTAGATGTTATGTCTCTCTGGGGGCGTCCGGTGTCTCTCTGGCTTTCATGAGGACCTCTGTGTCGTTTTTATCGAGCTAGAACGCCCACGCTGATTTTCCAGCTACCACCTGCAAGTTCAGTCAACATCCTGTTTATGACTTTTCAATCTTGGTCTGTCTTCCGGTTCCTGACATCTTGCAGTTTGGAGTCTCTGTCGATATCCTGTTTACTTTCAACACCTGTGGGGGTCAAATCTGTCACAAATATCCGACAGAATAGTTGTATAGGCCACAAGCACCCGATTTGGCGTCACTCACTTCACCCTTCGCTATTTAACCCATAGCTTGGGGTAGATATGGATTCACGCCTTTCCCAAGGGCATTAGTGCCAAGTGAACGCACACTGTCTCAGTCGGAGTTTGAACTCCGCTCGCCGAGTCCATTGTCATTGTTGTTAACTGCTAGGCCACTCCGCACCGCTAGTTAGGAATTGCAGCTAAGTGTTGTTTTTACAAGGTGATCGCATTCTCAAAACAAACAATGTTTTGTTTCTTGATATGGGCCGTTCCGTATCTTCTTTATCCAGTGCTAACCGTCTGTCAACAGCTTCATATCATGTCGTATCAACTGATACAGTTTCAAATACCGTAGACTCCAGTTATTACGGCCCCCTCGGGGGCAGGGGCATTATAATGGGTGTGTTAAAAATACGAATTGCAAATTAAATAATACGGCATGCAAATTAAAAAATACGACAAGCAAATCATTTACTTTTTAATTTGCTCGGTGTAGAACGGAAAAATCAACACATTTGCATAAGCGTAATGTAATGTGATGTACAGATTTACATCCTGGTGTGTGATACTCGTCTCTGTGATAGCCGCATGTTATGATCGGCTGGCGTAACATACGGGTACATTAGGATGGATCCCCGTCCTGATAAAAAGGCCGTTGGGATGGGGGTGGAGGGAGAAAACAAAAAGCTTCCCTGCTGTCTGCGGTAGGAGAGCGATCGGTTTGAAACAAGTTACGGTGTTGTTATTTCGCTTGTTCCGTGCGGATTGTGTTCCGGTGTTGTTGGAATCTTGTGAGGAACAAAATAGCTGCATTGGAACCTTGGACGACTTGAGTTGTCCCGTTTCGAACAGAGTCGTTAGGTTTAATCTCTGAACATGGTGTTGCGAGAACATAAAAACCAAGCGTGCCGTTAGAATGCGTGTATCATTAAATTGTGCCGTTAGAATGAGTGCCGTTACAGCGAGACTTTAGTGTATATCTTGTCAACAGTTCATTTCCTTTCGGCAAAAAAGGGGGAAGGGACTCGTTTACTTCAAGGGTGTGGACCCAGGGTGGACAAACGGGTAGACACGGAAAAACAGAAAGAGACAATGAAATATCATAACATAAAAAGAGAGAAAGAGAAGAAACAATAGCTGGGGAGTGTAGAAGAAAAAAGAGGAAAACAAAGAAAAGTGTGAAAGAGTAAGTAAGAAGTGAAAGAACAAAGAGAGAAAGAACCAAGGGAAGTTATGAATCTCCTCCACCTATATATGCTTCTTTTTACTTCGTAAATTAAACAGCACTAAAAAATTATCAATTATTCCTTTCTTTTCTTTTGCTTTTGTCACTAGGACAGTGATCATTGAAATCTACTTATTTTCAATTGGACAACGGGTGAATTTGCACATTTTAATCACATGAAGTGAGAAAAACAATTACATATGAATATCACTGTCCTGGTCACAAAAGCAACGTTTGAAGGGAATCATAGCCATTTCTATACTTTATACACATAAGCAATTAGAAAATAACACTCACTGCCCAGGAACAATTACATATGAATATCACAAAAGCAAAGTTTGAAGGGAATAATAGCCATTTCTATACTTTATACACATACCTAAGCAATTAGAAAATGGTTACTCACTCAATAGAAACCGTCACGTGACCAACGTCTTTTGGCAGCATGCCGTGTTGGGTGTGATAAGCTACTTCTCTCACCTTATGTTGGGCGGTGATTACTAACAAATGTCAATTATCCTCTTCAAACTTTGCTTTTGTGACCAGGACAGTGATGATTTGAAATCTACTTATTTTCAATTGGACAACGCACATTTTTAATCATATGAAGTGAGAAAAACAACTACATATGAATATCACTGTCCTGGTCACAAAAGCAACGTTTGAAGGGAATAATAGCCATTTCTATACTTTATACACATAACCAATTAGAAAGTAACACTCACTACCCAGGAACAACTACATATGAATATTACTGTCCTGGTCACAAAAGCAAAGTTTGAAGGGAATAATAGCCAATTTCTATATTTTTTTCACATAAGCAATCAGAAAATAACACTCACTACCCAGTAACAAAAATCGCGCTACACATTGTCATCCTTTATTAACAAAACATTGTTTTAAGGCAGATAAGTTTCTTTGTTTTCCAGTTCTTTTTTCTTTTATTTTTATTTTTTGCTATTTATTGATGTCATCTTTCTTGTGAATCTCTGAATAGATACGACTCTGGGGTAAAAGAATGTTGCCGTTTGCTTTTAAAACATTCTTCCAGTCAATACCCCCCTCTCTCTTCCTACCCTCTTATTAAACTATATAATTTCCTCTTCTCTCCCTACCTACCATGGCTGTCACACATATTATCAGTAGCAGCCATCAGCCTAGCCTGTTGCTGTACAATTAGTATAACCACCAGTGAAGTAATTATTTACCAAATAATGTTTTTTTAAAGAAGATAAGTTTGTTTATTGTTTTTTTTTGTTGTTTTTTGAAGAAGTGGGTTCAGTGTGTGTGTGTGTGTATGTGTGATGGCATCTGTTTGGAGAATCTATGGATAGATACGTCTGGGGTGAAAAGACTCGCCGTCGGCTTTCGATGCGTTCTGCTCGCCCCTTCCGCCTCAGCTCAGTGCATTTCACAGCTATCAGGATTCGACTCACCTGTCGGGCTGAAAGCCAAATACCTGTTGACAGGTTAGTGAAGCGCCTTATCATACACTAATCTAATGTGAAAAGAATTGCGAAATCTTGACGATTTACAGCGTACAGCGGATGAGAGGTTCCAAATCGTAAGGATCACAAGATACGCGGATAAAGAGGATTCAAATATTGTGAGAAGGTTTGGGGAACATGCCTCGGGGCTATTAATCTAAATTGTTTTGTTAGAGAACAAAACTCATACAATATAATAAATGAACAGGATAAATTACAATGAACAGGTTCGGTTAGTCACTCAATAGAAACCGTCACGTGACCAACGTCTTTTGGCAGCATGCCGTGTTGGGGGTGGTCAATTAAAAAATTGGAAAAAAGGGGGTGATCAATAAATAAGTTTCTTTTCTCGCCTTTCTTTGGGCAGTGATTCCTAAAAAAGACAGAAGAAGAAGAAGAAGAAGAAGAAGAAGAAGAAGAAGAAGAAGAAGAAGAAGAAGATGCCAAACAGCAAAGCCTGCTAACAAGATCTTACCATGCACATCTTTTAAGGAACGGAGCAGATCCAAAGTGTCGCTTCTGTGCACACGCTGAGACTATTGACCATTTAATATCGAGCTGCTCTACCCTAGCCCCAAACGAATTTAAGAATAGGCATGACAGGGTGGGGAAATACTTCACTGAAAGATATGCCAACATTATAACCTACCCTACGCAGAAAATGGTATGAGCACAAACCACCACCCGCGCTAGAAGGTGATGGTGTTACTTTGCAATGGGACTTCACCATACACAACGACCGCACGATACAAGCCAATAGACCAGATATAGTAATAACAGATGTCAAAGATCATAAATGCTACCTTCTGTTTGATAAATACATCTCAGCAGAGGAATTTGAAAAATTCTCAAAATATAAAGATCTGGAAATCGAAACAGAAAGAATGTGGTATTTAAACACAACCAGTATCCCAGTAG
Organism: Architeuthis dux; assembly: GCA_006491835.1. Taxonomy (NCBI): domain Eukaryota; kingdom Metazoa; phylum Mollusca; class Cephalopoda; order Oegopsida; family Architeuthidae; genus Architeuthis; species Architeuthis dux. The sequence continues at coordinate 244,082 of VCCN01000563.1, forward strand.
TAGTAGTAGTAGTAGTAGTAGTAGTAGTAGTAGTAGGAGCGCTGGGAATGATTAAGAAAAAGACTGATGCACACCTTTAAAAAATCCCAGGAAATTCATCTTTGGCTGAGATACAAAAGATCTTGCTAATGGACACTGCTCACATACTCAGAAAAACTGTCTCAATCCAATATCACCCTCCCTAAGCAGCCTTAAACCTAACTTATGTGTCCCTATTTGAAACGCTCTCTGTCTTTCTTTACTTGAACTCTATGTTTGTTTAAATGTCTTTCCGTTCTCCTTTATAGTGTTTCAATTATATTCGCGTGTGCCCAGTGGGTAGAAGGCAAACGAATGATATTAAGAACAAAAAAAGAAAAGCTCAATAACTTCCTAAGATAACCTTGTCGGGTTACACCTCCTGAAAGGGGCAGCAGTCCTCTACA
>VCCN01000563.1:256441-267208 GCA_006491835.1 Architeuthis dux
TGTCTGCCTGTCTTGGCAAGATTGATTGGTGGACAGCATATGATTTCAGGACGCTATTCAGCTATCATTAAAACCTATTTGAAGGTATTGAAGGGATAAATAAATGAACTATTGATGATTAACGAACGAATTCTTATTTATTTTCTTCTCCCAAATGGTTTTGAAGTACCGGCATAGCTTACCATCTCATGTAAACAAAAATAGTAAAGTATAAATAACTGTAAGAATAACTTAGATACATTTTTATAATCTGGGTTAGAAAATAAATTAATTGGTCAATTTTGGGAGTTATCAGCTGGAATACATAGAAGAATTATGGGGGAAAAGAAAAGTAAATCAAATGTGAAATTTACTAACTAGCTCCGTTGCAAAAACAAAGTCGCAAAAACAAATTGATTGTTTCTCCCAAAGAATTTTGAAATATTGGAATAGTTTACCAACATATGTAAAAAATAGTACAAGTATAAATAATTCTAAGAATAACAGATAAATTTAGATTGTGGGATTGTGTGGGATAGAAAATACATTAACAGGGCAATTTTGGGAGTTATCAGTGGAGATATGTAGAAGAATTTAGGAAAAAATTAAAAAATGAATAAAATGTGCCTAATGTTTTTCTGTACTGATAAGCTTGTAATTTTAATATTAAGTTTCATACATTTTTATCATTTGAATTAATGTGTATTTTAATGTTAAATACGTATTGTTAATGGAAATTGTATTCGTATACGCCCATAGAGGCATTTTTTTTAAAATAATAAATAAACTATAAATACATTTTTCTATAAAAGATTTGCAGGACGACCATTTTTTACAACACATGATCATCCATTTCGATTTTAAATTTTAATTTCTTAATTTTCAAAGGGAAAATATCATCCGTTAAAAATAATTCCCTTTTAGTTGTTTTCTTTATTGCTAGATGTTCACTATAAATTATTTGACAAATTTAAAAAACGCAACATTGTTAGAATCTTGAAATCTGATGGTTAATTTTCAATTCTGTTTCCATTGTGGAACGCAGCGTTCGCGTGTTGGACGTTTGAATCCTGTTGGATTAAATTATTTATCTGCATAAAAAAACGTTTTAAATTTCAAATAAGATTAAGTTGTACTATGGTGAAAATCATATCAACTTCATCTGTCGTGTCTGGTGACCGTATTCTCGTACACATTGTAAAATAAAAAATAAAAAGATTAAGTTGTACTATGGTGAAAATCATATCAACTTCATCTGTCGTGTCTGGTGACCGTATTCTCGTACACATTGTAAAATAAAAAATAAAAAGATTAAGTTGTACTATGGTGAAAATCATATCAACTTCATCTGTCGTGTCTGGTGACCGTATTCTCGTACACATTGTAAAATAAAAAATAAAAGGATTAAGTTGTACTATGGTGAAAATCATATCAACTTCATCTGTCGTGTCTGGTGACCGTATTCTCGTACACATTGTAATATAAATTATGAATTATGGGAGTAATTAATTTGTTTATGCTTTCTGAGTTTGCATATATGAATGCAAAATGAGAGACAGACATATTTGCAAAATCTTTCAACGGTGAAATTGTTCTCCGATGATGACATTTAACATACCAGATACCAGATGTCGGTTTGGGGCAGGGGGCCTACTGGCCCATGTTCAGCTCCACTAAATTTCTTCAAACATTGGCTGAATTTTTAATCTAAAACTGTCAATGAATGTGGCGGCAACCACCTCTTTACTCAATCCATTCCAAGTGTCCACACAAATGTTGTCTTAAGTTCAATTTACAATGTTTTTTCTGTATTTTATATTCATGTCATTTAGTTCTATTTTTGATTAAATTGAAAGCATCTTTCAGGTTCCACATCCGCGCATCCCCTGACCAACTTAAATGTCTCTATTAAGTCTGCCCTTTCTCTTCTTCTTTCCAAAGAAATGAGGTTGAATTTCTACAGCCTTTTCTCTTACGTTCATTCTTCCATTCTATTTATCCTTTTTCTAAACCGACGTTAAACGTCTTCTATGTTCTTTATGTCTTTTATTCGGTATGGACTCTCCACACTTGTTGGCAGTATTCTAAAATTAGTCGAACTAATGTGTTGTATAGATTTAACATGTTGAACAAACTTTTGTCTGTGAAAGTCCTCTTTATGCACCCAAGTATAGTTTATGCCTTTTTTACTATTTACCCTATATGATCCTCTGGTTTTAGTGATTTATTGATCAAAACTCCCAAATCTTTTCCCATTGATGCAGTTTCTATACTGTTATCTCCAATGAAATAGTCATAATGAGCATTTGTTTGTCCCTAAATGGAGACATTTGCAATTATCTTGGTTGAATGGTAGCTGCCAGTCCACACACCAATTATACATTTGTTAGTAATCAGAACATTAAAATAACAGAATACACTGGCTGTCTCTATCTATCTATCTATCTATCTATCTATCTATCTATCTATCTCTATCACTCTTTCCCTCGCTCACTCTTCAGTCTCTCTCTTCCCCTCTCACCCCTTCATCTCCCTTCCTCTATCTTCCTCCTTCTCTTCTCTCTCTCTTCCTCCTTCTCACATTTCCACTCTTCCTATATACATCTCTCGTTATTTTCCCCTCTATTTTCCTTCTTTCTTGCGCGCTCTCTCCCTTTCTCTCCTCCCTATCCCTCTTCCTCTTCCCCCATTTCTTTTCCTTTCCTCCTCTCCTCTCTTTCTCTCCCTCCCTCTTTTCTTCCCACTTCTTTTTTCATGCACCTTCTCTCTATTCTATTCTCTCACATCTCTTCTTCCCTCCTCTCTCACTTCATCACTCTCTCTTCCTCACTTTCTTCTATCTTCCCTCCTCTTCTTTCCTCCTCTCTCATTCTTTCTCTCTTCCTCTCTCTTACACACTCAAACACAGACAAATACACGTATATGAGTATATTTAAATGAATTCTCTAAGTATAAATATACTAACACCAGTTTAGCCATGCTGTCAAAGATGATGCCATCTATGAAATATATGGATATACACATTCCATTTTATATATAGAGAGAGATTTGCATTGAAGTGAGCTTGGAGAATATATGGATACACATTGTATTTTATATACGTAGATAATAGAGATTTGCATTGCAGTGAGTTTTGAGAATGTAGGGATACACATTGCATTTTATATACGTGGATAATAGAGATTTGCATTGCAGTGAGCTTGGAGAATATATGGATACACACATTACATGTTATATACGTGGATAATAGAGATTTGCATTGCAGTGAGCTTGGAGAATATATGGATATACATTGCATATTATATACGTGGATAATAGAGATTTACATTGCAGTGAGCTTGGAGAATATATGGATATACACATTACATTTTATATAGGTGGATAATAGAGATTTGCATTGAAGTGAGCTTGGAGAATATATGTATACACATTGCATTTTATATACGTAGATAATAGAGATTTGCATTGCAGTGAGCTTGGAGTATATATGGATACACATTTTATATGTAGAGAGATATTCATTGCAGTGACCATGAACATTAACTGATTTTTATTCTTTTTTGTTTTTATTACTTTTTAGATTTGTATTATTCTTTAAATTCACTATTTTTACTATGTCATGAGGACATACAATTTTACCCTAACGTCAGCAAGGATGAGTTGCTCTAAGTATAAATATACTAACACCAGTTTAGCCATGCTGTCAAAGATGGTGCCATCAATGAAATATATGGATATACACATTCCATTTTATATATAGAGAGAGATTTGCATTGAAGTGAGCTTGGAGAATATATGGATACACATTGTATTTTATATACGTGGATAATAGAGATTTGAATTGCAGTGAGCTTGGAGAATATATGGATACACATTGCATTTTATATACGTGGATAATAGAGATTTGCGTTGCAGTGAGCTTGGAGAATGTAGGGATACACATTGCATTTTATATACGTGGATAATAGATATTTGCGTTGCAGTGAGCTTGGAGCATATATGGATATACACATTGAATGTTATATACGTGGATAATAGAGATTTGCATTGCAATGAACTTGGAGTATATATGGATACACATTTTATATAGAGAGAGATATTCATTGCAGTAACCTTGAACACTGATTTTTTGTTTTTGTTTTTATTACTTTTTAGATTTGTATTATTCTTTAAATTCATTATTCTTACTATGTCATGAGGACATACAATTTTACCCTAACGTCAGCAATGATGAGTTGCGTCTCTTAGCGTGTCAGGGTACAAATACACATTGCTAATTATTATATGTGTGGGTATTTTAAAATATTTCTAATGATCAATTTCAAAGAAGAAAAAACAAAAAGTATCAGAAGAGTTAGACAAAAACATATCTCTTCAGTCGTAGCTAAAGCAATCTCCCAAATTGCTTGGCTTAGCAGAAATATTGTATCAAGAGATCCATATGTTATGCTAAGAATTTATAAAGCAATAATACGACCACATTTGGAGTATTGTGTACAGGTTTGGGCCCCATGCGCTATACATTGGAATTAGTATTTAATTTTGAAATTGGAGACAGTACAGAGAAAATTTACCTAGATGATACATGGCATGAGAGAATTAAGTTATAAGGATATACTCGAACAGTTAGGCCTGACTATTTTGTTTGAGAGGAGGGAAAGAATAGACTTTCAAGATATTAAATGGTTTTACCAACCATAACTTATGGATGCGAAGCATGGAAATTAACCAAACGAGCTGAAAACCAGCTTAGAATAGCACAGAGAGCCATGGAAAGAGCAATGCTAGGGATAACTCTAAGAGATAGAAAAAGATCAACATGGATCAGAGAGAGGACTAGAGTGAAAGATATTATACAACTAATTAAGCAGCAAAAGTGGAGATGGGCTGGTCACCTAGAAAGAAGAGATGACAATAGATGGGGGGAAAAGACTAACCGACTGGTGCCCATGGGACAGTAAACGAAGTAGGAAAAGACCAGACACAAGATGGAGGGACGAGATAGAAAAGTTTGCCGGTAAGACTTGGCAGAGGTTAGCACAAGATAGGTTGTCATGGAAGGAGATGGGAAAGGCCTTTGTCCAGCAGTGGACTTATAACGGATGAAGAAGAAGAAGAAGAAGAAGAAGAAGAAGAAGAAGAAGAAGAAGAAGAAGAAGAAGAAGAAGAAGAAGAAGAAGAATCAGTCACATAGGACGGATAATTTACTAGCTAAGTCAAACAACTTGATTTTTTCTACCAAAGGATTTTGAAATATTGGAATAGTCTACCATCTCATGTAAAAAATATATTACAAGCAAAAATAGTTTTAAGAATAACTTAGACAAATGTAGATCATCTGGGATAGAAAATAAATTAACAGGGCAATTTTGGGAGTTATCAGCTGAAATATATAGAAGAATTTAGGGGAAAAAATAAATAAATAAAATGTGCCTGGTAAATGTTTCTCTGTAAGCTTGTAATTTTTATTAACTTTCATACATTTTTATCACTTGAATTAAATGTGTATTTTAATGTTGAATACATAATGTAATGTAAATTTTATACGGAGATGCCCATAGAGGAATTTCTATTTAATAAATGTTAAATAAATAAATAAATAAAATCCATTTTTAAAACTTTCTATAAAATACTTAAAGACTGAATAATTCTAATCACAGAGTCTTTGACGATTTTAAAGATCTTCTTTGTAATTATCTCAAAGTTGTAGAAGCAAAGAATTTCTTTTCTTGATACTTTTCTTGAAGTTTATTTGAAATTCTTTTTTTTCTATCAAAATCCGAGCTGCTAGTCTCTAATAACTGGGGGGAAAGGTTATAGTCGACATGCTCAAGATTATGTTTTTTCAATCTTTATTATTATTATTGGATGAAGTAATTGTAACACATTATTTTTTAAGATTACTAGTTCTCATACGTGAAAACAAAACAAAAAATGGCGCCGAGAGTCGGATGTAAGGCGTGATTTTAAAAGTGGTAATCAGCCTTCGCTAATCCATGAAGTCTTCCTGGCCGATTGGTAAAAGCAGCTAGGCGTAAACTATGTGAGTTCTCACCGAAAGTTTATTTGTTATTCTCCGACCGCGCTGTTATTCGTTACCGTAGAAATTGATGTGACGTTATGGTCAGTGCGACCTGTAAATTAGTTTTAATTAAAACCCGCATTAATGAAAGGGGTAATTAAGTAACCACCAGAATCCCGAAATGATTCTCACAGTCTGAAGAAAAACATATCTTCACCTAGACCATTTCGGGTCAAAGGTCATCGATTGGCGTCAGTAGTTTCGTTTCGTGAAAAACACATTACGGATTGTTGGCGTCGGAAATGTCCGACGGAGAATGTTATAGAATTAACCCATGCTGTGATTTGCGACCCGTTGACTACAATTGATAGATAAGAACGTGAAATGAACGCGCTAAGGATGGCACGTAATTAGGAGCAGATGGTCTTGGAATGGATGGACCACGAATCAAGAGATTTGATTATAGATAGAGATATCAACGAGTGGAGGGGCCAGGGGGGAGCAAAGTCCACACGCAGGCTTAAAAAGGACCCATTTTTTTATTGTCAGTAAGAAGTTAGAGAGACGGGATTTGGGTCATGAACACACGCCAGCCTCGGGCGTGTGTGAAGTTAATTACCCGTGTCCAACACTCGCCTAAATGTGTTACTCTCTCTTTCCGTAACCAACTTTGTAATGTATACGCCTTTGTAGTGTATCGCCGGGCGAAATGTAAACATGTCTCTGTATATGTTTTGAAAACTGCTAGATGCCTCCGTCTGCCCGTGTACGAAAATAAACATACACTATAATTCGATACGAGACGCTTTGTTTTGATCCGTCGATTGCACGCTGTCCTATGCAGATTCTTCCTGCATGTCAACAGCACGATGCCTGCATGTTAATAACAACAATAACATGATTACGCAACATTGAATGTTGTATATAAAAACAACTGAAATTAAGATGAAGGTAAAAACTAGTCAAATTTAATTAAAAAATTATGGTTTTTATTTAAAAAGTCGCTTAAGAGACAACTCTCATTGAAGTATAAATGGCCCGTGACGAAGTCCCGGTTTGCTTTGTATGCGTCAGCTTAGTGATCCTTCGAGACCAGGACTTTATTCTTACAAGTTTTTCATAACCACCTCCTTGGCAGGATGCAAGTCCACAGAAGGGATACTTCCACCCTAATCACACAGCTTAGAGTGTACTCAATTAGCTGCTGAGTGCAAATTTGTCAAAATGTAGAGTTTTCCACATTTTTCGCTTATGCTGGTAATCGAACTCGAGGCCTTCCGCGTGTGAGACAGACATGCTAACCATTACAGTATCCGAGTGGACATATGGTTTTTATTTGATCAAGTCTATTTTCTTTCTTTTAATGGCGCAATCCTGAATACGGATACAAAACTCTAATAGGTTTGAGAGTACGAAGTCTACCGGGAAAGTATCCAGTCATTTAATAATTAACAAAATAAATAGCCTACCTAGGTCAATGGTGCTTTAGTCCTCTTCAACGTACTCGACTTGGGACATCATACACTTATCACAGCGTCCCTTCCACTTTTCAAAACAGTTTGCAAAGTCCTCTTTTGGCATCGCCATCAAATGACCCGTCGCGTTCTCCTTAATCTCGTCCACGGTGGGACTGACAGGCCTGGGTGATGCGATGTTTTAGCCAGAAAGTCCTGCACATTGACGTGTAGAATGGACAAAGCTCGGTCATTGTGAATGCAACGATCACACAGTACACATGCTCACTCAATATATATGATAATTAATACCGGAAATCTTTTAAATACCGACCGATGCTTTACACAAAATATGCCCCACTGCTTATTTCGTCAAACCATAAACTCAAGTGGGTCTTTTTTGCGCATAAATCGTCGATGTAGACAATATTAATCATAGAGTATTCGTTAGAAAAACAATATTTCACAATAAGATTCTATAAATTCTTCTTCTTTATGTGGTATTGTCCCTTTAAGTTTTAACTTAGTTAAAGTCCGTTTCTAAGCTATTTACTTTTAAAAGATTATTGACGGGGTTGTTATTCACGGCCAGAATATGAGTGATAACTCAATTATTACTACTAGTAGTAGTAGTAATATAACGAAACATTAGTATTTGTGTATTGCATATTATTTCCTAAATGTTGTCTGGTTGCTGCACCATCACTCGAATAAGTCAATTGAATTGGTTTTGTTTTGATAGTCGCTTTTGGTTTCCACGGATATGACTCTGTGTGGAAATATTGCCTCGTCCAAGGAATCTGTAATTTATTTTATGGTGAGATCAATTGATAACTGCTCGGGAATGGGATATGAAGTGAGGATGGTAAATGTCAGATAAATAGTGGGAAGTCAGTGACCAATAACGATCGGATATTGTCTATAGTGAAGACAGGAAACAACTGGGGAATATGAGACCAAAGAAAAAAGGAAGGAAGGGAGGAAAGAAAGAAGGAAGGAGGGAAGGAAGGAAGAAAAGAAAGAAGGAAAGAAGGGTGGGGGAAGAAAAGAAAGAAAAGCACACAAAGGAAGAAAGAAAGGAAGGGAGGAATAAAGGAAGGAGGGGAGAAGGAATAAAGGAATGAAGAAAAGAAAGAAAAGCACACAAAGAAAGGGAGAAAGGAAGGGAGGGGGAAGGAAAGAAGGAAGGAGGGAAGAAAAGAAAGAAAAGCACACAAAGAAAGAAAGGAAGGAAGGAAAAATGATAGAACGAATGAGAGAAATAGAAAGAGTAAGGAAAGAAGGAAAGAAACAAACAGAGAAAAGAGAAGGAAGGAAAGAAACGAAGAAAAAAAGAAAGGAAAGAAAGGAAGAGAAAGGAAGAGAAAGAAACAAAGAAACAAAGAAGGGAAAGAAGAAAGGAAGAAAAATGAAAGAAAGGATAGAAGAAAGAAAGAAAAAAGAAGAAAGATAGGATTGAAGAAAAAGAAAGAAAGAAAATAGAAAGAGAGAACAGATGAGTGTAGATAGATAGATAGAAAGAAAGAAATAAAGAAAGAAAGAAAGAAAGAAAGGGGTAAAGGAAGAAAGAAATAAATAAAGAAAGAAGGAAAGAAAAAAGAAAGAAAGAAAGGAAAGTAGGAAGGAAGGATTGAAGAAAAAGAAAGAAAGAAAATAGAAAGAGAGAACAGATGAGTGTAGATAGAAAGACAGAAAGAAAGAAAGAAAGAAAGAAAGAAAGAAAGGAAGGAAAGAAGGAAGGAAGGATTGAAGAACGTATTCGGTTCAGTTTAGTCAGGTTTCATTGATTTCAAGAAACCTAATCAGCCGATTATTCCCGACTTCCACTGTCGTCTGTTACTGAACGCAGAATTCAATAAACCCTACAAAAATGGAAGAGAAAGTGGTTCAATTGAATAAACACCACTGTATATTACGTACACAGCACGACGCAACAAACTTATGACCTCAATTATAGGATAACATTTCAGGAGAGCTTCAAGCTAGTTCTATTTTACCTATCTATCTATATCAGTAGTTCTCAACCTGCGCGCCACGACACAATAGTGTACCACAACTATCTCGCTAAATTTTTCCAAATATGAAAACATGCCTTGAACGTGTCCAGTACGGGTATGATGTCTGTCCCTATTTCGCCACAGAGTTGCCAATCAAGTGGTTGTATCACTAGATTTTGTGAGATCTCAACCTTTTTAGCGACACATGAAAGATAAAACGAGTAATGATTACGTATATCAATATGCTGATAGAAAAGTTTTGTTCATTGACTACTGAAATGTTTTTGTCTGATTCTTTTCCTATTTACAGTTGGGGTGCCGTGTCAGTCAAAAATATTTCTTAGTGTGCCGTCACACAATGAAGTTTGAGAACCACTAATCTATAAAATGAACAGTGTGACTTTTTCTGTTTGTTTCTCCGTCACTAACAATGGACTCTTCTATTTAAAAGCAACAATTTTACTTATAAAATTATCTTCTACCTGTAATGTTGCCTGATATATATGCCTGTGTTGCTTCTTGTTCTTTTCTGTTTTTAGCTGTGTTTAGTTTGAACGCGTTTGGTTCATAACTATATTTAGCTGTGTTTAAGCAAAGAAGCGGAGCGACGGAACAAAGACACGTGTGTGCAGGGCTGTTGCCTGCGAAGAAGAGAGCCTTCTCCGTTCTCACTTCCAGCCGGCGTTTTGGGGATCGGAAACAGAATGGGGGCTGCTGGGAGTTTGCTTCGGTGTTTTTATTTATTATTAAGCGTAAACATTAATGCATACATATATAGACATTCATACATACATATATAAACATTACACTACCCACCATTTGAAACAATGGACTCTTCCATTTAGCTGAGTTTAGTCACTTTTTAATAAAACCTCAGATTAAATCTATAAGACGTAAACATTTATTTACACTATTAAAAGCTTGTAAGTAGTGAACTATTAAGTCTTATTATAAGTATTGTTGTACCATTTTGTTCAAACATAATTTGAGGTCTTGTATGCAAAATATGAAAGGTGTATCTGGTCTACACTCTTAGATATGAACAAAAACGTAGCATGGTGTGTTTTGAGCTTTTCAAAATCACGGACGCTTATATAGAGAGAATGATAGTGGTACCGATACCCCATTGTATTGATCCCCCACTTCGTGTACAGAGATTTTAAAAACCTGCTTTACGTACGCCATTTTCTTTTTCTTTGTATACCTTTCCATTCAAGCGTATTTTGGGGTAATGTGTGGTAAAGATTAAATGTGTAGCTGTTCTAAACACTTAAAAAGGGCTTCTGAAGACGCCGAATGAAACTCGGCGAAATGC
>VCCN01000563.1:348927-360508 GCA_006491835.1 Architeuthis dux
GGACTGCAGTTTCGACGGGTGTCATTGTCAACGCATGTTTTGAAAGTGAGAAAAACCGAATTCTTGCATCGTGAATTTCTATTAAATATAACTGTTAGGGGCCTTTAGTTAGTGCGTGCGTTCATATATTTGTTGATTGTACTTTGGGGCCTTTTGTAAGTGTGTATGTGGTGTGGGTTTGTGTGAGTATGTGGATGAGTTAGTGTAGGGTGTAGGGGAGGTGTATCTTATGGCTTTATTGATGTGATTGGGTATCCTATGCCCAGACGCTAGTCAGAGATTTATCAGACTGTCTGATGTCTCCCGCTGTCAAGAGGTTAATGCATTGGGTGAGTGTGTGTGTATCTGTGCGTGTGTGTGAGTGTGTAAGTGTGTGTGGTGTATGTATGTGGATAGGGTGTGTGTGTGGGTTGAGTGTGTGTGTGAGTGCAAGTGTGTGTGTAAGAGGGTAAGTGTGTGTGTATGTGTGAATGGGTCTGTGTGGAGTTGATATGTTAATCCTATCCGGAATCGTTCACGTATGCGTTAGATTTATAAGCCATGGAGTAGCACAAGTCAACATCGGTGTGTATAAACCCATCCAATACAGTGGAACATACATATACCAATAAATGGTAGAACATACATATACAAATAAAAACAAAACCAAATATAAAAGAACTGAATAGCGGAGTTCATGTGTATAGGTAAGACATAAGTGTTGTGTAGGTCGGTTATGTATGGCGCTTTTGATGTCTACCACATCGTTTTGCAAAGTAATGGATATATATACTCTATATATACTGAATATCTCTCATTAACAGTTATTAGTGAATAATTGACTTACATGACAAGTAATGAAATAAACAGAACATAACAAACATTTCTGTAGGTAAGATCTTTAGTTTAAAAACATTTTACGTAGTAACATCTTAAATGCTTTAAGACTGTAAGATTTATATAAATATAAACTCATTTAAATATGAAACTTCTATATTAAAAGAGAAATTCTTTTCGGCAATATCTTCAGTGTTTGAAGCTACACAGCTCAATAGACTATATACACAGGTCTGGAAACCGTCACGTTGCCAACGTCTTTTGGTCGCATGCCTTGTTGGGGGGGATCAATTAAAACATTGGAAAAAGGGGTGATCAATGAATAAGTCACTTCTCTCGCCTTTTGTTGGGCGGTGATCACTAAAACTAAGGGACCAATTTAGCATAAACGTACAGTGTAAATTGAACTAAAAACCTATTTTATCCCCCGCTTCTTAAAATAGGTTTATCTATAGGTTTTTAAAAAAACTCTAGACATAATAAGGAATAAATGTTTAAATGTTCATCCCTTTAGCACCATTGGTGCGGCCTGTACGCACCACACGTAGGTTTATAGATAGATAGATAGATAGATAGATGGATAGATAGAAAAATCACTAGAAAACTGAATAAAAACCTATGTTGACAGTTTTTGTGACAGTTTTGGTTGACGGTTTCTAATATACGTGGGTTGTCCATAAAGAAACCGAACAACGCACCAATGAGTCGTTTTAGCGTGCTCGCTATTGTTATGTTGTGTAGCAGTGACTTTGACGTTTCATATGAAAGAAACTGCATCACGCCACGTTACTTAGTATTTGAGCTGCACGTGCTACAATGTGAGTGTGTGTAGTGCTTTCTTTCCCAGTCAACGAACGACGATCACATTGAGAAAAACTGCATTTTGTGATCCGTGGAAATCGTCGCCTAATTTATTGTACTAATTTTTCATTTCAAATCGGGTGACAGGCTTTTTCATCAAACGGTGCCGCGTAGTTTTCGAAGAGGCAAGCATCTATAAAAGTCAGGCAACGATTTCCACGGATCACAGAATGCAGTATCTCAATGTGATCATCGTCCGTTGACTTGGAAAGAAAAGAAAAAGGCAAACGAACTACACTCACGCTCATTCTAGCACGCGTAGCTCAAATACTGACCAACGTTGCGTGATGCAGTTTATTTTACACGAAAGTCACTGCTACAGAACATAACAATAACGGGCATGCTAAAACGTCATTGCTGTTTTTATCAGTTCGGTTTCTTTGTGGGCAGCCCTCGTATATACAAGCATTCATGCATCTTTTTCAATCTGTTTAATTCTATGTGTGTCTAAAAACCTCTTGATGTATACCTTACACATTTATTTATACCGGTTTGCTCATATCTATTTTTGTCTCTGCTAATCTATCAATCGTTCTAGCCTGTTGCTATGTATGTATGCAGGACCGGCTTGTCCATTAGGCGGCCGTCTAAGGGCGCAAAGGTCTTTTTGTTATGATATACTGTCATGAAAGGTCATTTCCGGGCCAAACACCTATGTGGAAGTCGAAGTGACCCAATCACCTTAGGAAATATGCATCCCGAAAACAGGATGTTGAACACACAAGCGTGGACGTTCGAAAACCCATAATGCTCTGAGCCGAGACGAGGGAACTCAGAAGAGACGGAGAAAACTCAGGACCCAAGCAGAGACAGGCAGATCGCCTAGGGCTGGAAAGACACAAGGCCGGGTTCCCCTGTTGGGAACGGTCTCTCGGCACCCTTATCTCTCTCCCACTCTTCATTCTCCGGCCGACAAAATGTAACTTAAGAAATAAAAATATGTTCACTTATTTTTACCAACAACTTTCGAGTCTTCTTTCTTTCCTGGGCCCAACGGATCTTCACCCCACTATACAACTACAAACTAAAAGTCGACTTTATTGTACTAATTTTAAATTTCAAATCGGGTGAAATGTGTCTAGCAGAAAAGTATAAACTTTTGATAACGAATGAGAAACTATTCTTTTTTTCACTCTTAAGACTTGTCGTACATAGGTGTGAATTGCTTCAAACTAGTAGGCGTAGGGGAGGCTAATTACTTTATTTGACCAGTAGGAGACCAGATAATATTTCCATCACTTCCCTGACTTTTGAAATTACGAAAATCCCAGAATGACAATACATTTTGACCAGAGCGGAGAAGAGACCATAAAGAAAAAAAATTAAAAGAACTGGCACAAGTTGTCTGTGAACATCTTTTGGCCGAAAAATCAGTTAACATTGAGAATTTTGGAAAGAGAGGTCACACAGGAGGGAGCAAGAATTAACAAAGCCGTTTCTGCATTGTTTTATAAGAGTTCCCCCACACACAGTTAAGATTTACTATAATAATTTAATATTCGATTGGTTTTTAGTGGATAATCCCGAAAAATGTATCAAAAGTTTGTTTTTTAAATTTATATTTTTTGCTTTAATCAATAAGTGCTTCGTTAGCGTTGGGAAAGTGTCAGTTTTTAAAAATAATTTTTTTCTGGGTTTTAGAGGAGGGGGTTCGTTTTACGATGTAAATATAATACTGAACTGAACCCTCTTTTTCTTCATTCATTTGTTTTTAATTTTCATTATGTTTTCAGGCACAATGTAGGGAATGTATGTTACGTAATGGTCAGTGGGACCCGTAATTAGTTCAAATTAAAGCCCGCAGTTTTAATTTAATTAAGTTAACACCAGAAAAACAACAATCTTCTCAAGGTCAGAAAAGGGTATATATTTCTTCCCAGACCGCCTGAGGCCAAAAGAGTTGGATACTCAAAAACACATTAGCTGGGATTGGCGTCGGAAAGTCTAGCAAGACAAAAGGAACTACCAATATTCACAATAGGGGTTTTAAGATGTCAGAAATGATGATGACTGGAGGGATGAGTTATCGGTTTCTAAGCAGAGCGATACAGATAAGTAAATTAGCTTAAAGTGACCACGGGTGGAGTAGGAAGGAGACTTCAGATCAAAAAACAGATGTTTGAAGGCAGAGACCCGGAGTGGGCGTGCCAGGGGCGGGACAAAGTCCACACGAAGCTTACAAAAAGGGGGCCAGAGAGAGACGGTCAGTTTGACGCGGAAGTCAAGCGCCCTGACTAACAGATATCATGAGTTCATCAGTTCCATTCTTTCTCTTATTCCGCAAACAAATCGTCCGCGTGCTTTGTTGATATACGTCTTGGGAAACTGCTATACCTGTGTTTGTTTACGCGACTAGAACTGACGGCGAAATAAAAAAAAAACAGTCTGGACTCTTTGTTTTTAACCACCGCGTCTGTCTATTCTTCTTCTGTGCAAGTCCTGCATCCACTGAATTCCATGCTGCATGTTATCCAATAAATAACAACCGTTACGCAACATGCGGTCCCGATTGTAAATTGTAAAGTTTCACCATCTCGATCGCTCAATGTTAAAAACTGTTAAGCGGTCGTGGACGGAGGTCACAGATTTGACCCGCACAGGTGCTGAAAGTTGTGGACAGGATATCGGCTGCAAGGTGTCGGGGACCGGAAGACACATCCGGTGTTCAGGGATCATAAACAGGATGTCGACTGAACTTGCAGGTGGTGGCTGGAAAATCAGCGTGGGCGTTCGAGCCCGATAAAAGCGACACAGAGGCCCTTGAAAAAGCGAGAGTGACACAGGACGCCCTCGGAGCGTCGAGTCTTCGAGTCTTCCTTTTTCTCCAAGTTCAGGATTTTCCTTCCGCGGACCAAGAGGGCTATATAATCACATTACTACTACACAACACTAGAAAAGGATGACAAAGTTTAAATAAATATCGTAATGTTACGTAGTTCATATCTATCTATCTGTATATCTATCTAAGTCTGTTCCTATCTGTCTATCTATCTATCTATCTATCTATCTATCTATCTCAGTCTCTTCATATCTATCTATCTATCTATCTCAGTCTCGCCAAACGCACTGCACACACGCTCATATGTTTATAAACCAAGTTTCGAGTCTTCCTTTTCCCCTCGAAAAAGCGAGAGTGACACAGGACGCCCTCGGAGCGTCGAGTCTTCGAGTCTTCCTTTTTCTCCAAGTTCAGGATTTTCCTCCCGCGGACCAAGAGGGCTTTACAACATTATATTGTTATTGCTTTGAATGAATTAAATTGTTCACCGTTTTTAACATCGAGTGAGCGAGGGTGTGGAATGTTATAATCGGGACCATCTTCCCTACATTGTGTCTGTTTTCATTTGTTACTTCCTTTCTTACTGTCATGAATTCAACACGTTGTGGAGGTTTGTATGTTTTCAATTGTTATCTTCTGAAGATTCGGATAACCGATAAATTTGTATGGGCCGTATTAAATATCATCAAAATTGGAAGATTTCAAAATGAAATCAACGAAAAGACAAAAACAAAAACACCGAAATACTTCAAAGCCGTATTTTTGGACGGAAAAAAGGGTACGCTTCAGCAGTATAGTTACATTGTAGAACCCCCCTCCTAAAACCCAGAAAAGATATTTCCTGTCAAAACTGACACTTTTCTAAAGCTAACGAAAGTCGTATTTAATTGATCAGCACAGTCTCTTATGATAATTATAATGACATTTATTAGTTGAGAACCTATATTTGCCCGGCGCCGGTGTGAGCGACTGCTAAATCGTAGTAGCTTGTTGAGAAGACCTCCAGTAGGAGGAGGTAATCGTATTTATTTTTAAAAATCATATTTTGTGTTATAAAATACATCTGAAAAATAATTTGTTGTTAAATCAAACTGGGAGGAATATTTTTATTTCATAGCATACACTTTGTCGGTCGGATAATGAGGAGTGGGAGAGAGATAAGGGTGCCGAGAGACCGTTCTCAACAGGGGAACTTGGTCTTATGCCTTCCCAACCCTAGGCTGTCTGCCTCTCTGTTCTGAGTCCTCTGAGCTTCTCAGTTTCTCAGAGCTTGAGCTTCATCTCGGTTCTGAGCTTTATGAGATTTTATGTAATTTCCGGTTTCCACATCCTGTTTTTTTTTACACCCACGCATATGCTAAGGTGACCGGGTCGCTTCCATTTCCGCACAGGTGTTTGGTCCCGAAATGACCTTTTCGTGTCAGTATATCATAACAAAACCAGCAAAGTTATAAATTCGATATATGTTGTGGAGATGCATATAAAAAGGCAAATCAGTGTTACTAAGCAAATCAAATCTGTGAAGCAGATGTATTTTCAAATGATGAAAAAATCTGCTCTAAATGCCCAATGTGAGACATATGTCACATTACAGATCTCGGAAACTAAGAGTCCGATTAAAAAAAACAACTTTAAAAATGTGGTCCATGTAGTATGTTTTATATCCCACATAATTTTCCTTCAAGTAGAAATGGGTTCGGGTTAAAATGGGTTAAACGCACAAACAAATTTTGATTTGAAAAAAAGATTTTATACGGTTTTCGGGATTATCCACGAAAACCCATCGTAACCAACAATATTTGCGGGTAATTTGTTTATGCTTTCAATCCATGAAATTCGTCAGTTTTGAGAAAAATCAATTTTAGTGTTGAGACATAGACCTCATCTTTTTATAAACAAGTTTCGAGTCTTCGTTTTTTCTACAAGTTCAGGATTTTCATTCCGCGGACCAAGTGAGCTATACAACACAGCTAATAATTATCATATTGCCAGCGTTGCCAATTTAGATATTTATATTCAATTTTTTGAATCTGGAAATCACTCCCAAATTCGAAAAAATAAAAATAAGGACACCTAAATTGGCAACATTGGACTCGCAAATTCAAAAAATGAAATTAAACAAATATCTAAATTGGCAACAATGGACTCGCAAATTCAAAAAATGAAATTAAACAAATATCTAAATTGGCAACATTGGACTCGCAAATTCAAAAAATGAAATTAAAAAAGTATCTAAATACCCAATGTGACATATATGTCACATTACAGATCTCGAACACTAAGAGTCCGATTTCAAAACAAACGTGGTCAGAATAGATTAAATCTAATAGTGTACATGTTATTAAAGCATTAGAATTGTTAAATGGGTTAAAACTTATATTTTTATTAACAAAAAGGCTTTTTAAAAGTAGTTACTTCTCTCACACGTGATAACCAGGGAAACCGGCGTTTAGGAAATTGAATTCTGGGTAGGCAAATTGACAGACGATTACGTGACTATAATGTTTATACATATGTACGTTATGTTAAATAAATAAACATGCCTAAGCAAGCACCCAGCAGCCCCCATTCCGTTTCCGGTCCCAGAAGCGGGAAGTAGGAACAGGGAAGGCGCAGTTCAGCTCAAGCATAGCTCTTATCAACATGTGTTCTTTTGTTTATACTTTCTTAACACGCTTAAACACGATTACGAATCAAAACGCATTCTAATCTTACACAGCTACTACAGATAGAACAACGAAGACGCATAAACACAATAAGAACATTACAGTGACTACACCAGGATCTTCAGTAGATGTCACTTAGTAAACTTCGTGAGTTTAAATCAAGGATAGAATTGTATAAGGGACTTTCCAGAACATTTAAAGTGTATGTGACAACGGTGTCACCGAGGGTTCTAATGGGTTAAGTTCAGAAGACATGCTAGGGCAAAGCTACGTTAATGGAGGCAATATGAAAGGCAAGCATACGGGTGTTCAGAAACGAATTTTAAACCTGGACCCAAGAGCATTTTTCGTTCCCTGCAATTCTCATTCATTAAATCTTGTTGTAAATGACATAGCGCTGAATGGGGGCGGCAGCATTTTTTGACTTAACAGAAAGGTTGTATTTTTTCTTTTCAAGTTCGACGCGCCGTTAGAGTGTACTCACAAAACGTATTGAGAGTATTACACTAAAACCACTAAATGATACAAGATGGGAAAGTCGAGTGGACGCTCTGCGGCCCCTTCGATAACAACTAGGACAGGTATATGACGCATTAATTGAAATTGAAGAAAATGTTTCTCTTACTGGACCTTTAGGAACCGCAACACGATGTAAGGCAAAGGGCCTTGCCCATGCCATTTCCAAGTTTAAATTTATTGTCGCCCTTAGTACTTGCATTCTATTTTGAATGAAATTAAACTTACAAGTGTTGAATAGCTATCTTGGTCCGCAGGAGGCAAATCCTGAACTTGGAGAAAAAGGAAGACTCGAAACGTGTTCATAAAAATATGAGGATATATTTTTACTTCATAAGATACATTGTGTCGTGGCGGAGAATAGGAGAGAGACAATGAGAGCCGATAGACTGTTAATAACAGAGTCATTGATCTTGTGTTTCCCCAGGCCTGGGTGATATGTCTCTCTGAGGGCGTCCGGTGTCTCTCTGCCTTTTTCGAGGGCCCCTGTGTCGCTTTTATCGGGCTAGAAAGCCCACGCTGATTTTCCAGCCACCACCTGCAAGTTCAGTCGACATCCTGTTTATGACCCCTGAACACCTTGCAGGCGATATCCTGTCCACAATTTTCAACACCTGTGGGGGTCAAATCTGTGACCTTCAACCCTGGTCTGTTTTCCGGTTCCTGACACCTTGCAGTTTGGAGTCTCCGTCGATATCCTGTTTACTTTCAACACCTGTGGTGTGTAAAATCTGTGACCTCTGATCAAGTGTCTAGTAAGCTCATTCAGAAAAAAAAGAATTTGACCTTTGTTTCACTCTTCAACGACTGGCATCAGCAACAAACACTTTACAAGAATGCAGAACCTAAGAGGGTTTCGAAAAAAAATGACTATGTGATTAACGTGAATTAGCGGAAAACATAGGCACATCCACACCATTGGAAACCGAGAAATGGATTCGAAGAAAGATAATAATCCATGGTTATGAGTTAAAGGACTAGCGATTAGATTATCCACAACTGAGGTTTAGAGTTGAATTTTATTTTGCAATTCTGGACACAATTATTAATATCAGTCAAAGAAGGATTTGAACAAATGAAAGAAATAGGTCAAATCTTTGGCTTCTAAATACACGTTATAATTGATGTTTACTAGTTTTTGTTGAATCTTATTTATGTTGCTTGTTTACACCTAGTAATAGTAATATGCGTATTAGTCTTAAGTTGTCTGAATTTATTGGATGAAATCCTGTCACTGCCAGACAAGTGTGGATTTCAACCCGATGTGGCTTCCACTTCTCAACAAATCTAAACCAGACAAGACAAAGACACAGAAACACCCGGGCCATGCACCTTTAAACATAACTTCTGTTTAACCCATTAAACTCGGATTTTACACCTGAAGAAGGCCGAAGAATGGATCGGCCGAAACGTCGTGTTAACACACAAATCACAAGAAGGAGTTCAATCGTCCGAAGAACGATTTGAATAGTCTTAAGTTGTCTGAATTTATTAGATGGAATCCTGTCATTATAATTGATTTTGACTAGTTTTTCTTCCATCTTATTTATGTTGCTTGTTTATACTTAGTAGAAGTAATAGGTGTAATAGTCTTAAGTTGTCTGAATTTATTAGATGAAATACTGTCATTATAATTGATTTTGACTAGTCTTTCTTTCCTCTTATGTATGATATTGCGAAATTGGCCACTGAACCACTCGTCAAGGTGTTCGAACATTGTCAGCAATTGGCTTCAGCTCTAGAATACAAAGGTCATTCTGACATTAATACATTTGGATTGACCGACGAATTAGAAGTAAGCGCAGGGAAACTTACAGCGTGGATTTCCCCAATGGATGTTATTGAATTGATTTTGTCCAATAAATTAAAAGCATTATTCTAATTCTGCCAGTTACCGTCGCAAGCGGTGAGAGGAGCTTTTCTAAACTTAAACTCATCAAAACCTACCTACGATCAACAATGAGAACAGGCCGACTATGTGAACAGGTTACAATTTCTATTGAAGAACAACTGATGTATGATATGCATTTAGAAAAAAACTTGTGAAAACATTTGCGGAGGCAAAGGCAAGGCAAGTACATTTTTGAAGAGAACACATAAGTCAAGTGTTGGGCCAGTTAGTATTTGTTAGGATCAGTTTTCATAAAAATAAAGATTACTCCCTCGTTGCCATAGAAACAGAATTGACGTTACACCACTAGTAAAAGGCGCCATCAACAGTCTTTCTCTTTTTTGCCGGTGATTTCAAACATGTAACAATCATTCTCACACGTGCTCACATGCACACATTCACACACGCACGTACACACGCACGCACATGCGCGCGCGCGCGAACACACACACACACAAATCAACTATGAGGCAAATAAGTTTTATCTTCCTTCTTTACACACTAACTTATGAACCAACGACTATTTTCTCGATCCTGAACTTCCAAAGAACATTCCCCCATTCAAACTCTGAACAATTCAATCAAATGATATGTCTTATCTAGAATTATTGATGAAAATACCAAAGTACTATTTATAATACATTTTTCCGTTTATTTTTGTTTTTTGTTTTTATTAGATGAAGTATTATAAATCATTATTATTTTTAATTTGTATGACTACTTTTTACCTTTATCCTAATTTTATTAGATCCCTATGTGTATGCTTCTACACTCAACAGCCCTGCCGAAATGACCGCATCTTTCTCATGAGTGACCGAGAGATGTTATCTTGAGTGCCCCTCCGGAGTGTAGTACTATCGATGAATGATGACGTGCACATCACGCATGTGTGTGTTGCAGCAGTCTTTAGCCGATCGGTTTCAGGAAAGACGATGACGCATCGAAGTCGGCGACCAGGCAGGTTCATGGCCCAAAAATGACCCACCGAACACAAGCGAGAGATGAGAGAGATACATATAAAATACGGGGAATATACCATATCTTCTGGGTGGATACCTGAGGAGGGAGAAGGCAAATTACAGAGCTTCTCCGTCTTGGGAGAAAATAAAACAATAGGGTCCGTCTGTTATCTGTTAAGATTGATTTATTTATTTCTAGAATCGCTTCTCGGATGCAACGATGGTTCGAATCCCAACACTTCAATAAGGCGCTAATTTTCCTTGAATAAAAAATAATACTCTCAATAACTTTCAATGCAATTTACGCGAACTACTGGAATGCCATCCCCTCCCACTTTAACGTTTAACAACCTCTCCCGCTCTCTGTCTACCTCCGCATGTCCCACGGGGCAGCCAAAAACCATGTCTGCTTTTTGTCAAGATTCCTTGCCGACTACTGAGTCCAATGTATTTTACCGCCAAAAGAATCAAACTCTTTGTTTAACGGTTCGGCCAATCATTGACGAGAGATTTCAAAAACCCTGTGGAAGGGCGGTTGATTGGTTTACTACATCTAACAACTAACCCTGCTTGCTTGCAATATTATTTCTGTCTGTATTATTTTACAGGAGGATGACAAAATCCTTCTTCTTGGTGACTTTAATGCGAAGGTTGGTAATGATTGCGACACTTGACCTTCTTTAGGCCATTATGGGCTGGGCAAGATGAATACCAATGGCTTCCAATTACTCCAATTCTGTAAAGAGCAAGAGCTGGTCATTACAAACACATGTTTCCACCTGAAGTCCATAAACAAAGCAACTTGGGTGCACCCAAGATCTAAGCACTGGCATTTGATTTACTTCGTAATTGTACGTCGTGTTGTCATGTATAAGAAGCGTTTTGGAGCAGTACCGTATTTCACCATGTATAATCCGCTACCATAGATAATCCGGAACCCGCATTGAGCTTCAATTTCGAATGAAAAATGCATTATCCCGTCTATACAATTTTGTGTAAGAATTATGTTTCAATAGATAATACGCACCTAGATTTTTTTAGCTCAAAGGTCTCCGGGAAAATGCGCATTATACATGGTGGAATACGTAGTGTC
>VCCN01000565.1:40817-52159 GCA_006491835.1 Architeuthis dux
ATGGCCCTTTTGTGTCCTTGAGTTTGAGACCCCTGGTCTAGAAGCTCCTTTGGAATACAGCGGCAGTGTTACATACTGTGTGTGAACATAAGCTTTGTTGTCTTTCAGTCATTGGATTGTATACGGGGCAGACTTATCGAATCTGGCTTTATTCAAATCGGTGGTCGAAGCTGGTTCTTTTCAATATCGTCTATCACGTCTTTGGTTTTGGTTTTCATAAGACTGAAAGGATCTGTGTGCAAAGAGGGACGGCTGGTTTCATGTCTGTTTCTTTGTCCAGCATCTACGAATCGAAGTCTTACAATTGGTAGCATAAACATCAGGAGGCATGGAAAACAACTTATCTAGTTATACAGATGTTTTTTAAAATGTTCATTCTCGTAATAGTTATCTCTCTGGTACATTTGTACTTTTAAGGACACGCGAGAATTGTTTCCTAATCTCGTCAATCAAATGCATCTGTGGTTATAATCCATCAAACAAACATACGGATTTACGATCGCTTCTGTCTTGCTTATATTTCCTTACACTTTCGTCCTCTCTAATAATCTGTGGTCTTTCTTTTAGTTCTGTCCCCCCTCATATCTCGCTACACTATATGTCAAAAAGTTGTGGATAGCTAGAAATACTGAGCTTACTTATTGGATTTCTCATTTTCGTATCTGGGTTCAACAATCTCCGGATTTCTCCAGTGTCCTTCATGGGGTGACTGTGCCATCTAGGGGGCCGTTGGGCAAAGCTACCTTCTGGACATCTGGCCCGGGTCTATGCCGGTCTGAGTTTTCCAAGCATATTCATCGCTCTGACGTGGGTCGAAGTTCTGATTTCATCATCCAAATTCTCTCAATAACTGAACAATATATCTTAATCAGCATTGTTTTTTTTGGTTTGTTATGATATATCGATAAATAAAATACCTGACCGACATTTATGCATTTCAACTCCGTTTGACAATTGACATTTTCTTGTATCTGGATTGTTCACCAACAAAATAATATTCCATAAACAGCATTTGGGATTTTGATATTGCCATTCGTCCTTGGGCATTATTCGTTTGTTATCGGTTCAACACTCATTCACTGTCAGTTAATAATGAAACTAAATGCAAACCCCCAGTGTACTTATGCAAAAATGTTCTGCTTCTAAAATCCACAATACATTCCAACTTCCAATATACTACAGCAGGGGAATTTGTTACCGGACAAAACTGTAGGTATTTGAGTTACCTTAGCGTCAATGCACTGACACAGTGATGGAGTTTGTCAATAGAAATTAACACTAGCCAGTATTTATTCGCCATGGGTTCATTGGTAGGGTTGATATTCACTTGATTAGCTTGATATTCACTTGATACTAAAGGTGATATTAATGCAGCAGAAAGTTTATTTGCAGAAAGAAAGTTCTCAGCAGTGAGATGTGGTAGTCGAATGGTGTGTAGTTGTACATGGAAGGAAATATGTAGCCGTGCCCCGCAGTCAGGAAATACATGAGGAAGGTTTGCTTCTTGCTGTTTCAGGTCAATCACTGGCTTTACCTCCTTGGTGAGCGTCTGCATTTAAGGACCTACAGTGGCTGCAGCGAAGGGGCTTAGACTGTGTTTAGAAATAGCGGCTTCTGGTTGGTTTGAAAATGGGTTTTGTGTTTTCCCGTCAAATTCTGGTTGTCATTTACCGATACCTCCCAGGATCCAGGCAATGAACTAAAGTGGGTTCTTCGCTAACCGTTTGACTGCTGAGAAATAAACATGGCCGCTACAGAGATAATTCACTAAGTCAAAGGTCTGAAAGCAAATTACGAGGAATAAAATAGAATGTTTAATGTTCACCCCCCCCCCGACTGCTGAAGAGTAAGTTTTCAAGTTTGATTCTATTGAATGTTATCGTCTTTGACGTTGACAAATGCAGTAACTGAAAGGAGTGAAAGTGCTTTTAGCAAAATGCATTAACTTTCGCCATTGCAGTCTCCATGGTTCGTGACACTATTAGAAACCGTCAACCAGAACTATCACCGAAACTGTCAATTTACGTTTCTTCAATATTTAAGCGGGTCTGTCTGACTGGCTATCTATCTATGTCTGTGTCGCGCGTACAGGCCAAACAAATGGAGCTAGAGGGCTGACAATTTAGACATGTACTCCTTATTATGTTTAGAAAAGAATAGGTCGCATGTTTTCTAAGACCAGCTCCAATAAGTTTTTATTGGCGGTTCAATTTAAAATGTATGTTTATGCTAAATTGGACCCTTACTTTGCGCCCGGCTCTATTCATGCTTGTATTTTGAACATTCTGACGTTTTTAGTGATCACTGCCCAACAAAGGGCGTGAGAAGTAAAGTATTCATTGATCACCCCTTTTTCCACAGCCAAAAGACGTTGGTCACGTGACTATTTCTATTAAGTGACCAACCAGACCTGCTTCCCAGTAAATATAGGTCAGTAAATCATGTGTCCCGCGTACAGGCCGAACCAATGGAGCTAGAGGGCTGAAAACTTTAACTATTATTCTTTATTATGTCTAGAAAATATACGGCTTTTAACCCCTCCTCCCCATCCCTAAATATGTTTTTAGTGGACGGTTCACTCTGCAAGGTACATTTATGCTAAATTAGTCCCTTAGTGTGTGTCCGGCAGCATTCACGCCTGTTCTTTTATAAATACGGACTTGTTTAGTGATCACTGCCCAACAAAAGGTGAGATAATTAACTTTTCCCATTTTTGTAATTGATCACCCCCTACACGGCACGCTGACAAAAGACGTTGGTCACGTGACGTTTTCTATTGAGTGACTAACCAGACTTTTTCGATTAAAGCAAAGCAAAGGATTTTTTTCCAAGAATCTGCAATGAATTGCAAAAAAAAGAAATCCCCTTAGAGGTAGGGGAGACCGGGACTGGTTGTCACACGGGGCAGGTTGAATCGATTCCTTTAATTTTTTGTTTCCACCACTTGATGGCGTCATTGTTAGCCTCATTTTGGGCAGAAGAAATTGGCGCCGTTTTTCTTCTAAGTTTGAGTCACGTGTGCTGTAAACCATGAAATGTTTTGCATGGAAAACGTTTTTACACCCTGGTAAGTAACCTTTTTCTCTTTGACAAACGTGTGCCTAGTTTAGGCAAGTACATTGTAAGTTGGGCTACTTGGCACACTGTAATATTATGCAATTGAGGTAGAAGCCTTTAAAAAGGTCAGTGAAAAATGAAAAGAGGAAAAGGGGCCAGAAACAAAAGAAAAAGACAAACTAAAAACACTGATGAATCCCCAGATGATGAAACCTCTTATTTGGGTGCGCGTAGAACCTGGTGAGAATTGGGTAAAGTATACATCATGTCAACAGGCCTGGCAAGACGGAAGTGGGTCTTACTAACAATTGTCCGCGTGTACCTAACCCCTTGCCACCATCGATTAAGATATAATCAGAGAACGATGGACATACATACACAAACAGCAGAATGATTGCTATTGACATTCAAGCCTTTATATAAAGACATTATGCACAATTTCTGAGCAGAGGTATTCGTGGAGGCTTTTCAGATGTACCTAATTCAACAGGGATTTAAGCAACACACATTTCCAATACAGAAAACATGGTTATAAATCGTTTGTCAAACGAGGCAGAAAAGTCTACACGTGGGTCTAAGTGAATCCGGGCAAGAGAGAGAGAGGGGTTATAGGGATGTGGAAAAGAGTGAGAAGGATATATAGAGAGAGGTATATCAAGAGAGTGAGACAGAGGGGGGGGGATATTTGGAGAGGGGTAGATAGGAAGAGGTGAAGAAAGAGAGAGAGGAGAAGGAGAGAGCCGAGAGAGAGAGAGAGAGAGAAAGGGAGAGAGAGAGAGAGGGGGAGATAGGGGGTCCTAGGTTAGGAAAATAAACTTATTAGCGAAATCCGATATCAGCCCCGTTGCAGTAAGGCCACTGGTCGTACGGGATGCGGCGTATCATTATCGAAATCGTCGTGCGCAAAATGTCATCCCTTGTCAATAAGCATAATGGCCGCGTTAGTAATTCCTATTTGACATGTTACATACGAAAGATAGGAAAGAAAGGAAGAATGAAAGGAAGAAATACAGAATCGAAAAATGAAAGAAAGACAGAATGCCAGAACGAAAAGAAGAAAGAAAGTATGAAGGAATGAAAGGTTGGAAGAAAGAAAGAAAGAAATAGAGAACAAAAGAGAGAAAGAAATGAAAAAAGAAAGAAAGGGGGAAAGAAAGGAAGAAAAAAGATTGAAAGAACGAAAGGGAGAAAGAGGGTGAAGGCAGCTCTGGATTAACCACTCAGCTAAATAAGCGCGTGCTTAGGGCACCAAAAGAGAAGGGGTCACCACAGGTTTAGTGACCAGATAAAATGAATTAAAGGAAGAAAGAAAGAATCGAAGAATGAAAGAAAGAAAGAAAGAATGAAAGAACGAAAGGAAGAAAGAAAGAAAGAAAGAAAGAACGAAAGGAAGAAAGAATCGAAGAATGAAAGAAAGAAAGAACGAAAGGAAGAAAGAAAGAAAGAAAGAACGAAAGGAAGAAAGAAAGAATGAAAGGAAGAAAGAAAGAAAGGACGAAAGAACGAAAGAAAGAACGAAAGGAAGAAAGGATGAATGAAAGGAAGAATGAAAGAACGAAATGAAGAAAGAAGTGTGAAGGCAGCCCTGGATTAACAATTAAGCAGAAAAACACGTGCTTGGGGCATCAAAAGAGAGGGGGGTGCACCACGGGTTTCTTGCAGTTTCCTGATTTCAATTATTAAAAGTCGTTTAACATGAAATTTGAAATTTTCTTTTTTGTCTTGTTTATACAGTTAATTCAAACATTCAATATTGAAGGAAACTGGTCATTTTGCAAGCACAAGTTTCATAGATAAAGATTCGGTTTAGTGAAGTAGTGTATATTTGTAAGAGAATTGTTCTTATGTATTTTGATGTGCTTTGAATGAATATGATCTTCATATCTTCAGGAATTTTTCATTTTTGAAAATCTTATCAGTTAAGAAATGGGAGGGCCGAGGGCTTGGCACCAGTATGGGGCTTTGCTTAGGGCCTCAAGTGGCTTCAATCCGGCCCTGTGTGAAGGAATTAAACGAAGAAAGAGAGAATGAAAGGAAAAAAGAAAGACATAGAGAAGAAAAGAAAGTAAGGCATAAAGAAATAGAGAATGAACGAAAGAAAATAAAGAATGAAAGAAATAGAGAATGAACGACAGAAAATAAAGAGGTCGATTAGCTTAGGTAGTTGTTCGGTTTCAGTATATAATACTGAATTCAGATGATCGCAAACGAAGGAATAAAAGTCCTATTTTATCGGATTCAAACGACAACTGGAAGCGCCGACGACATTTTGCAATCATAAAAGCGAAATAGCCTCTCCTTACCGACCTCGCAAGGTTTACTCGTAATGTTCTATCTGTTGTGTGTAAGAAATTAATGGACATCATTAGCAAGGGCCTGCGACGATATCTTGTAAATCACTGCCCGATAGGAAGGGTTCTATTATAACTAATTACAAAGCATCTAATAGCCAGGTAAAAGATCACAAATATGGGCCACCCGTTGAGAACGGGACTCAAAAGAAAACTCCTACGACACAAGCAGAGTAATCAACGTTAAAACGCAGGAACTTTTAGTAGAATCTAAGAAGTTTCAATAAAATAACTTTTGATCAGTGATTCTGAATGTGGGATTTGCGACCTACAATGGGGCAATTTGAATATATTGGGTGGCAATTTGTAATCTGGTTGAAAAGAGCGTAAATCGTTCCGGGGCTCAAAACTGAATTGTGTTACGGCTTAACTGATTAATTCCTAATTATACAATACTATTAATTACTAATTATTAAACAATACTATTAATTACTAATTATTAAACAATGCCATCAATTCCTAATTATTAAACAATACTATTAATTCCTAATTATTAAATAATACTATTAATTCCTAATTATTAAACAATACTATTAATTACTAAGTATTAAACAATACTATTAATTCCTAATTATTAAACAATACTAATAATTACTAATTATTAAACAATACTATTAATTACTAAGTTTACTAGCATTGTCAATTATTATTGTTTGACTAGTATTTCTCTCGTTTTAATTTCAGTTGCATTATAACACAATTCCTAGATCGTGATTCCACGATCATTAAATATGCAGCGCAGATCGGAAATAAAGAATAAGTCTCCGTTGAGATTTAAGCTCGCATCTTTCACCCTGCCTGTCCGGGCAACTACCTTACTGATTATCCTACGAAAACCAACCTGTTACAGTAATCTAACCAAATAGCATGTATTCTTTATTTCACTGAACGCCTCATATACCATCATCTTCTTTGTTTACATTTTAAACTAGTAATATTAATTGTAATATTTTTCGAAATTCTTTTTCACTAGTACTTCTCGTCTTAATTCCAGTTGCATTTAATCACAATCCCCAGGTCGTCATTCTACGATCATTAAATAAGAAGCATGGATCGGAAATAAAGTATAAGTTCCCTTCTTTATTTCTGGGCTCCGCGGCTTACTTTCTTGAATGATGATCATGGAATGATGATCTTGGAATGACGATCTGAGAATGGCGATCTTGGAATGACGATCTGAGAATGGCGATCTTGGAATGACGATCTCGGAATGATGATCTTGGAATGACGATCTCGGAATGATGATCTTGGAATGACGATCTTGGAATGATGGTCTTGGAATGACGATCTCAGAATGACGATCTTGGATTTGTTCTTTATTTCCGAGCCATGCTGCTTAATAACAATCATGGAATAACGATTTGGGAATTGTGATAAAAAGAAATTTAATTTTTAAAAGTTTTTTCAGTTAGCTTGATTTCATACAAAGTCAATCGGGAATTGTTATATTGGAATATGTAATGGCACTGAGTCAAGCATTCTACAAGACGCAAATGTTCGTGAATCGTTTATGGAATAATAAGGAATTTAAAATTTCAATTTCGGATTTGGCTTGCATTGCGTTAAAATCGTCCCTATAATAACTCTTTATTATGAAATTTAGTCAGGCAACCCTTGAACAGATGTAAATGACAGTTCTTTTTTCTCATGGCAATATGCTAACAAAATTAAATGGAAATTCTTTCTCATGATAATATGTTAAAGAAATTAAACTTTGGCTCTTCTGCAACTATCTGTCTCAGCTGCTACAGTAATATTACGAGGGTGAGGGACTTAATTAGAATTTTAATAATTTTCTAATGATTAAATCCTTTTAATAAAATGTTAAATCCATGTGTGTGTGGGCGCGCGCGCGTGTGTGTAATATTATTATGGGTGTTATAAACTAGATAGCGGTTTATGCACGTGTGTAGGCGCGAACATGTGTGTATATACAGGTGTGCGTGATTTTATCTATGTGTATGAGCGTGTGCTTCGAGGATACGGTTTGTTCCCAAGCTTAAGCGTCGAAATCAGAAAACATGTGTGTATGTCACAGGTCAAGTGGGCCGACAAGCGGAGACATCGGATAAGAATATTGGTTTGACGACATGTTGATCATTAAAGGGTCTGATTGTACGAAAGCTCAGAGTCCACACACTTATTAAAAAGATAAGAATTCGTTCAAGGGATTCGCGAAAAGACCCCATGTCGAGTTAGAGGATTGGTGAAGAGATTCAAATCTAGCCGAGTGGCCATTTGAAAGACACTAAAGAAAATAGTGATTTTGATATATATATGACTGATCAAAGCCAGATGATATTAAGAAAGAGATAGGTAAAAAGAAGCGGAAGTAAAAAGGATACGGGTTATGTATGCGTAAACGAAGAGAAGGAAAAATAAAGACAGAATGAAGAGATATGTGAGTTAAAGACCGGGAAAGACAAGAGGGATATAGAGAATCGGTGGATATAAATACGACCATCTTGAAACAAGATACCCCTATCTCTCTCTCTCTCTCTCTCTCTCTCTCTCTCTCTCTCTCTCTCTCTCTGTTTTCTTCACTGAGGACTGTTTTGTGTTGATTTGAAAACAATGTTTATACTGAATGTACTTGTAATGTTTTTACGGCAAGAACACAAAGCCTTTATGAAGAGAATAAAAGCAACTAACTTACACTTTGAAAACGGTCTATCGCCATTCCATCGATTGCATGTCTCTACGCATGTGCACACAATTTCACCAGTGCATATTGTTACACTACAATCCGCAGTGATTCTACACTGATGTGGCAAAACAGTATGACCACTTACCTAATAAAGTCCTTCATGTGCCCGCAGAACAGCTCAGTAAAATGTGAATACTCCACACGATCTCTGAATGTCTCCTCTAGGATCTGGGGCCAGGGTGTTAACTGCAGGTCCTTTAACTGTTGCATGTTACATGGTGGAGGTTCTGCAGAGCAAACTTCTTGGTCCAATAAATCCCATAAATGCTCAGTTCACACTAATGCCCTCGGGGAAGGCACGATTAGATTTCTCTTCTCCCTAGCTATCGGCAAATAGCTGGTAGACTAGGCTCTTCTGCCTTGGATGGTAGCCAGTCTAGGAAAACTCTGATTCCAAACCGCGAAAATCTAACCCTTCGTCCAACACCGTGAGAGGCGGGTAGCGGGAAGAGTAGGGAACGCGTTCCCGAAATGTACGGTTAACAGGGCTCTGGTGAAGCTTCGACGGGCTTAGCAAGCCAGAAGTGGATTATAATAAAACTGCTCAAGTAAAATAAAGGAGAATAAAAACGGACGATCGACAAAATAACGTTATATAATCTCAGAATTTCAGTGCAGATTTAAAATGGGTTACGTCTGCATTAATTTAGCAAATATCAGTTTTGTCTAATATCACTTTTGTCCCCACAATATCTCCAAGAGTTCTCAATGAATTTTAATGACATTTCATCGAATGGTGGGCCATTGACGAAGGAAGAATTGATGACATTTTGGGGTGGATGCAAGGATTACTCTTCGATTGTGAGGGATTCCAGGATCCGTCCCTAAATTTAATAAAAAATATCTCTCAATCGAAAAAAATCCCTGGATCGACCCTTACATTTCATCAATTCTTCCTTACAAATTGATTTTAGACCAAAATGATTTAGACAAAACTGATATTTGCTAAAGTGATGTAGATGAAAATGCTGTATCCCACACACACACACTTAAAATACAACTAAGCTGTCAGAATGGGCTCTGTTATAATCAAGTATCATAAAATCCTGAGTAAAAAATTACTTCTAAGTTAACAGTAAATGGACCGCAGAGCTGTCATATAATTTTTAAGTGGAAATAAATTACGTATACTTAAACAAGTCTGGTTAGTCACTCAATAGAAATCGTGTTTTTGCAGCATGTCGTGTTGGGGGTGATCAGTTAAAAAGATGGGAAAAGAAGTGATCAATGAATAAGTTACTTCGCTCGCCTTTTTCTGGGCAGTGATCATTAAAAAAGTCCAAATTAAAAAGAAAACAAGCGGGAATGCTGCCGGATACAAACTACAAACCAATTTAGCAAAAACTTACATTGCAAATTGAAGCCCCACTAACATCTACGTTAGGAGGGATTTAAAAAGACAAAAGAACCGTTTAATGTAAATGTTTACATTTTCAGCCCTCTAGGTCCATTGGTGCTGCTTGTGCGCGTGACACATACATAGAAAGAAATCCAGCCAGCCAGACCAAGACAACTTATGTTGACAGATTTGGTTGACGGTTTCTAAACCGTGAGTACATTCTTGCATTTCTCAAGACGGTTAAATATACATTAACGGAATGTTTACTTTAAAAGTAACATTGGGATGTTAATCCTTGGAGACAATCTGCATCCTATTGTCGTCATGGTAATGCGCACGTTAACCGTTGGTAAAAGACCGTAAAGAATTCTAAATAACTAGACAGTAAGTATTATCGATTTCTGATAACGGAATATTAACAAGCATTATTAATGGGTTTCGTTTTTTTATAGCTTTTACTGTTAAGTAGTGAATGCTAATGTGCTAATACTAGATACAAAGCAGCGTTCTGTGTCAGTATGTTTACACAGTAAGTTGAAAGTTGAATGCAAGGTAGTGTTAACTAAAATTCTTGTATTCATTTTGGGTAAAAAACGAAATTGTCAAATCAGCAACAGTAGCAGCATTAGTTATATTATCAGCAGCCAGGGTACTCATACACGTACACATACACAGCAGATGTGAATTCTTCGTGTTCGTGTGTTCGCATTACCCCCTTCCTCGCTTTCTGTTTGTTATATTGACAGACAGACTGACAGCACGCAAATCTTTATTACTAATGGACTTTATGTAAGGACGTGGGATGTAACCGAAACTGCTTCTGATAAATTGATGTAACCTTCTTCCCTTTGTTGGCTTTGCATTTTGAGGGTAAATGAATGATCATTCTTTTGTCGACAATATTTGATTAATTCACTCGATTATTAACAGAGTGTAGATAAAGATTAGTTGATAATAGTCGACTGTATGGTAAATCTTGTTTAATTTGATCTTTCTGAAACCTGTATTTAATTATTCTGCATTTTATATAAATTATATGCGAATGAGCTATATTGAGCAAGATGTCGATCACATGTATTTAGGGATATACGGCCAATGACGGCTCTACACAAAACCACTCGCAGAACATGTACTAAAATTGAACGATACATAAAATGTATATGTAATATATCAATAATAATAATACCGTAAGGACATGTAACCAAAACTAAATGGAGGAGTCCATTTTATGAACAGAGAAACAAACAGAAAAGACTCCGTTCATCATGTATCATCATCATCATCGTCAGCCGTTATAAGTCCAGTGCTGGAAAAGGGCCTTTCCCATTTCCTTTCATGACAACCTATCTTGTGCTAACCTCTGCCAAGTCATACCGGCAAACCTTTCTATCTCGTCCCTCTTGTGTCTGGTCTTTACCTACTGCGTTTACTGTCCCATGGACACCACTCGGTTAGTCTTTTCCTCCATCTATTGTCATCTCTTCTTGCTAGGTGGCCGGCCCATTTTTGCTGATTAATTAGTTTTATAATATCCTTCACTCTAGTTCTTTCTCTGATCCATGTTGATCTTTTTCTATCTTTTAGAGTTATCCCTAGCATTGCTCTTTTCATGACTCATGTAATAAAGCTAGAGAAAGACCATGACTGCGAAATAAAACGACGCATATCGATAGGTTGGAAATCATTTGGTATGAATAGAGACATTCTGAAGAGCACCTTGCCAATGTGCCTAAAGCGTCATCATGTATACATGGGGAATAATCCGTCTGTGGGACGGGTATTCGTCCTAGTAATTAACAGTGACTTACTATGTGTCTGAGTTGTATATTTTACACCAATTCAAACGATGGCTATTCGAGGTCAAGTCAAACCAGAATGTCTAATGTTG
>VCCN01000565.1:133003-144535 GCA_006491835.1 Architeuthis dux
CTAGATTTTTAGCTTAAAAATTTTCAGAAAAAGAATGCGGATTATACATTGTGAAATCACTACGGGGCCTGCGCGTTTAGCAGTGTACTTGAATTGATAAACTCGAGTATTTGCTACGCAGAACTTCTAAGAACTGGAATAACATTTGCGTATTGGAATTTGAGGTCAATGATCCTTGTGATATCAGATCAGATTATGTTGGAGGGGGGGAGTTAAGAGGTTAGAAAGAGATAATCAGCGACAGGTTTGGCCAGAACTAAGTAAATAAGAAATTAAAAAAAAAAACATTTCCGGATGTGAGTAGATCTTAGATAGAGATTAAACTCTGCGTGCGGCCTGTTCGTTGACAGGGGTTCATTCATTCATTCTTTTCTTGTTGCTAGCAACCGGGGCCCAGTCAGAGGTGGGGGCTAGCCTTAATGAGCTTAGTGAAGAGATCGGCCTCCTCCTTTGGAGGATTAACGAAAGATTTTCTTTTATTCAATTCACAAAAGAGTTCCATTTTAAAAATCTTATTTATTGAAGAGTTCCGCAGCAGTTACAAGCGGTCTGTGAATCTAACAGTTATATAGGAATTCGATTCATAGTATATTCCTAATTATAAAAAGGTCAGTGTGTAACACTGGTTTATTACTGGGTTTAGGTTATTCATGTGTCCTGACATTTATATGTATCTATGTATCTGGACTTCGCCCAGCCCTAACCGTTCATAGTAGAAACTTGAAATTGTGCACTCACACACTCCCCTCAATGAGTAGGGAAAATGTTATTTTTGTCTTTTGAAAATTCCCCCCATGAATAGGTTTTTAGAGATGGGTTCAATTTTCAATGTAAGTTTATGCTAAATTGGTCCCTTAGTTTGTGTCCAGCAGCGTTCATGCTTGTATTTTGAAAATTTGGACTTTTTAGTCTACATGATACCCAGCTACTTACGGCACCTGGTATTCCCAGACGGTCACCCCTGTAAGTACTGACCAGGCTCAATGGTGCTTAACCTCCGTGGTAATGCGAGAACCGGTGTATCCAACGCGATTTGGCCGTAACAGATGGTCACTGAGGTAGTAGCGTACATCCCACCGGTGACAGTGGTGGGTGCTCTAGACCAGGTAAAAACCAAAATTTAGAATGCTGATTTTCAAGGCCGGCAGATCTTTCCCCTTTGCCAGACTAAGCTAAGTATAGTAAACATAAGTAAATAATACTAAATTTTAACGGTAGATGGGGTGGGGGGGGGTGTGGTTACACTGGCCAACAACAAATATTTCATCAGGAATGTACTGTGGTGTACTTTATGTAGTTTTGGATGCTGATTCCAAAAATGTAATCCATTTTCTTGTACCACGTCTAGTTTTCAGGATGAGGTGAAAAAGGTACTTTAGCATATAACCCCTATAGAGCACCACAAGGGGTCCAAATCTCAACGTTTTTAGCTTGTCCTTCTGCACTTCTTGGTATATCTTATTATACATAGTAATTTTGATTTTCTGCTTTGAAAAGTTCTGACTGATACAAATCTTGTTTTCATTTAACCTTCGCTTTTATAAACTATATATAAAGTAGAACTGAAAACAGAACGGGTCCGTAGCAAAATAAATGAGACGTGGAACAGACTTGAAACTCGAAATCTGCGTAAAGAATTGGTCTAAAAAAGTTGTACTGCAACCTTGATGAGAAAAAAAGTTCAATTTTATTGACCAGCCTTATCAATTCCAACAGAAAATAGTACTCCCTTCTTTGTATCCTTTGTACTAATGCAGTAGTTCTCACGAGTCCTGGGTAACATTCCTCCCCTGGCGATCCCAGGTTTCCTCAATTCCTCCTCCTTTTTGAATCGACATCTAAGTTTTTCACCATTATACTTTCCATTATACGTTTCGCCCAGTGGCGTGGCAAGAGGGGACGAATGGGGGGCAGTCGCCACTGGGCGCAAGTGTGAAGGGGCGCAAAAACACCTTAGCAGACACCTACTCAGACGTCATCCAAAGTCAAACTGAAATATTACAAGAGCTTATTTCATTCAAAGACATGTACAAAGAGATAATGAGCACTAGAATCCCAGAATAAAAGTCACAGGAACAAAAGTCACGGTACCAAAGTCACAATGTAGCGTTACCCTGAGCTACCTAAAAAACGTAATAGGAAGAAAAGTCACAATTAAATAGGTAATCAAACCTTTATTTTTTTTTGGGGGGGGGCATATTATCTTTGCCCCCGGGCGCTGCGAACCCTTGCTACGCCACTGGTTTCGTCCCTGACTAAAATTCATCCTGAATTCCTCCCCTTGCTAAAATGCCCCCACATAGGAAAGTTGTCCCCTGGGAGCCAATTGGCCCCCGTTTGAGAATCACTGTTCTATTGTTCATAATATGGCTAAACGGTAGAAAAAACGAGTGATGTTGAGAAAATATTATTTTCTATACAGAGTGCTGAGTAGATGAAGCACATTACCATGCATGTCAAGGATTCAAGATTTTATTTGCTAACTTGAACAATACCGTGGGGACTGTTTTGCACAAATTGTTGCCAACTCAAAAAATATTTTCGCGCTAGTTTGACTGCCGAAAAGCGCTAAAAAAGCGCTAAAAAAGCGCTAAAAAGCGCTAAAAAAGCGCTAAAAAGCGCTAAAAAAAGCGCTAAAAGGCGCCAAATTTTTTCAAATTGACAAAAATCGCCAAAATCTTTTAGGCGAAAACGCGCTAATTTAGCGCTTTTTGCACTGCTAAAAACAAGAAACGCGCCAAATTGGCAACACTGATTGCACACAATGTGGGTTTCTCTATTTCTTGATAGAAAGACAAATTCCGTGCATTTGTGATGAGAAAGGTAAGTGTGTTTGCAAATGTTAATCCTTTCTCGTCAAATAGTATGTGGTCTCATTGATAAATGATGTAACTTTAGATCTCTAACGGAACTTGTACAATATGAATGGGCCTTTCTTCTGGCTGTCATCACCAAGACTATGAGCCGTTTGTGCCGACTAAAGAACCGTATTTATTCGAATACATTTTTGCGTAAACAGTCAACTGCAATTCCTATTAAAAATAGATTTTTGAAAAAGAAAGAATGAAGACTGTCTACTCCACTCCAACTTCTATTCCGACTGCAACTCTTGTATTGTATATATAATAAATAAAACAATATAAAGAATGATTCTCTATTTATTTATTAGAATAAAACATGCCCATGCGTTTGTGTATGATAAACTTTAGCAAATATTTAAGACTTGACAATCTAGCTAAGGCAGTAAGCTACCGATCACATAGCCGTGGGTTCAAATCACGGTACGGGAATGGGTATTTTACCTATCGGTTTACACTCCAAATGTTGGTGAGGATTGTTCATGTTACGGTAGGAAAATAAAGTCAACTCCCGACTTTGTCCTGGAGTTTGACAAAAGAGAGGCAAAAAGAAAAACTGTTATTCATCTATGATGTCTGTTCGGAAAGTATCCAGTCATTTTGAATATTTTGAGAACCGGTTGCGCGGCCTTGAAGTAACTTGGCAACCAATCAGAGGAGACGTCACTGCGCATGAGTGAACAGACACTCTCGTGTGCGGTTAAACTGTCGGCAGTGAGACGCCATTGAGTTTACTTGTGTGACTGTCGAATTCATAATGACCAAAACTGCCCATTCTTGGAAATAATCCATACTGTTGAATTAGATAGAACAATTTCTGTCTGAATTTATGAGATTAGGAAATATCATTATTATACACTGATATATCCGGAGAACAATTTCTGACTGAATTTCGGAGATTAGGAAATATCATTATTATACACAGATTTATTCGGAGAACAATTTCTGTCTGAATTTCTGAGATTAGGAAATATAATTATTATACACTGATATAATCGGAGAACAATTTCTGTCTGAATTTCGGAGATTAGGAAATATAATATACACAGATTTATTCGGAGAACAGTATGGATTTTTTTCCACGTTTGTTTAAATGACCTTGAAATTGTCTGTCAAAACAAGATCTTAAAAGTCTTTTCACAATATAGAGTAACCTAAACATTATCACGGTAATATAATATTGTTTTCTGATAGCAGCAATTTATTTCCTTAATGTGTCCCAAGACAAACAGTTTTAATGAAACCAAAAAGTGTTTGAAAGGGCAAATCTATTATATAATGTAATTCTAGTAATATCGTATCATCCTGAGCGACAGCTCCGGTATTAGAGAATTGAATTTAAGAACAGGCCTATTAACCTACAATTTACTTCTTATGATAGATATTTATTGTATATTATCTCCGGAATAAGGCCAAATACATCAAGTAGTCATTAAGGAATCAACACCTTCTCAAGAAGATAAGCATAATAGCACTCTATCTAGTGCAGTGGTTCCTAAACTTATTTTGTCGCAGAATCCTTATATGATTTTCCCAAAATCACGGAACCCACACCGACTGCAACTCTTGTATTGTATATATAATAAATAAAACAATATAAAAATATATTTCTCTATTTATTTATTAGAATCGAATATGCCAATGCGTATGTGTATGGTGAATTTTCATTAATATCTAAGACTTGTCAATTTAGCTCAGTAAGACGGCCGACTATCGATCACATGGTCGTGAGTTCAAATCACGGTAGGGGAATGGAGAGTTTACATATCGGATTGTTCTTGTTACTGTAGGAAAATAAAGTCAACTCCCGACTTTGTCCTGGAGTTTGACAAAAGAGAAGCAAGAAGAAAAACTGTTATTCATCTATAATGTCTGTTCGGAAAGTATCCAGCCATTTTGAATATCTCGAGAACCGGTTGCGCAGCCTTGATGTAACTTGGCAACCAATCAGAGGAGACCTTACTGCACATGAGTGAACAGACACTCTCGTGTGGGGTTACCGGTGTGCTTTTTAAGGGACCGTGATTTTCAAATCAGGGGCAATTTAAAATCCAACAGACGGGCAACAGGTCGGAGTAGTTTCCTCTTTCACACGGACGGGTGAAGGAAGGAGGCGGGGGTAGTAATAGGAGAAAGAAGCCTTGGATTTTGTAATTACTACCACACTTGTTCAGAAAAGTGTCCACTCGTTTAGAAAATTAAATGAAGCAGAATTCGATGCCTCAAAGTGATCCGAGAACCGACCCGGAAAAGAAGCTATATCGACGGGAATAAAGAGAACCCAGATTTTAAAATGAAGATCCTGAATTTTGTTGTCTTGCTCTACTGCAACTTGGGCGAGCCTTTCCTTTGAGTTTATTTCCCTCCACAGAAATATCAGCACCCGTCAACCCGCAGCCCCTGATCGAGACGTCACCATCTTCTCTCTCTCTTCTCTTGTCTCTCCCACACATGTCGGCAGAAGAAATACTACCGGAATAATCCAACAAATTAGATACAACAATGTCTGTCTGAGTTTATATACAATACCTATATTTTACACACAACTCCAGCCACCCTAATACGACATTAAATGAAACAAAGATTGTTTTAAACGGAGAACATCGCGCCGCCGAGACGCATGCATTCAACTGGCGGCGACACTTCACGTCGCCTAACTTATTATTTTTAAAATGGTGAATACTAATTTTTTATAGAATAAATTTGTATTAAATTTCATTAAAAGACACCTTATCTCGCGGACCCCCAGAATTCTGGGGCGGAACCCACTTTGGGAAACACTGACCCAGTGTAATGTGTCAGATGCTCCTGCTATCATACCTCGTTACCTATCGTACCATAT
Source organism: Architeuthis dux (assembly GCA_006491835.1). Classification (NCBI taxonomy): domain Eukaryota; kingdom Metazoa; phylum Mollusca; class Cephalopoda; order Oegopsida; family Architeuthidae; genus Architeuthis; species Architeuthis dux. Next base: position 138,704 of record VCCN01000565.1, read on the forward strand.
TTTCATGAAAAGTATGACTTTAACGCCTTTTAAAAATAAACAATAACTTCAATCCCTTATTATTTGCACTCGTTGAATTTTCACACCAGTCCTGACTGCGGGCTTTCAGTGGAGATCAAGCGACAGCAAGGCCTCTCATACTCCCGGACTCTCCTCAGTATTTTTGCTAATTTCGGCAATGCTGTCGTTTGTATGGTCTCGGTCCTTCCCCAGATTCCTAGTTGCTCTGATCTTTTTGTTAAGTTCTTTGGGACTGTTCCCAGGGCTCCAAACAATAGTGGCACTACCGTCACATTGGTGTTCCACGATCTTTTCAGTTCTCTGGCAAGGTCTAGATACTTATCTAGTTTCCACTTTCTTTCACTTCACCCTCTCGTCTGCCGGGGCAACGAAACGACACGTTTTTATTGTTCATTATTTTTATTATTCATTATTAATTTTTTTTATTATTATTATTATTATTATTATTATTATTTTATTATATTATAGTTGTATTACTATATTACTATTACTACTATTACTACTACTACTATTACTGAAAGTATTATTATTATTATTATTATTATTATTATTGTTATTGTTATTGTTATTATTTCGAATAAGAAATGTGTATCACAAGACCAAAACACGTGTATAATGAGAGCCATTGTAGGATATTAATGGTACGTTCTTTCTATTTACTTCTTTTCTGGTTGACCTCAAGGTCGATCATACGACAGACATTGGTTCTGCTTGGATGAGTTTGAATGCCTACATTATTTAAATTCCTTTTCCAAAGTCGTGAAAAGTGGATCACGTGTCTCTGACCTACATGAAGAAGTGTACCGTCCACTGAGGCAATTCGATGAATATTAAAATAACCCTTTCCATGCAAGGTTACCATATGATACCCAAAAGGCCTTTTTCAAAGCTTTAACATAGTCGTGAAAAGTGGATCACGTGTCTTTGAACCGCATGAAGAAGTATACCGTCCATTGAGGCAATTCGATGAATATTAAAATAACCCTTTCCATGCAAGGTTACCACATGATACCAAAAAGCAGGTCATGTCCTCTTTTTTTCAATTGAAATATAATGTATTTCTTTCACCTTAAAATGTCCTCCTTTCTGGTTTACTCTGCTTTACATACACAACGCAGATCTCTAAATGCCCAGTGGACCAATGAGCGGAATAGACTTAATGTTGAGCCTGTGGAGGCCCTAATACACAAATATATTAAAACATATATAATAATTACCGATGTGTTTTTAATTATTTATTTATTGTATATCACGCTGAAGGAAACCGATATATAAAATTAAATTTGAACTCCAACGCGGACCTCAGCCTTACCAATAGGCCAAGGTGTTGAAATTTTAAGTGTTAGGTATATTAGTCAGATTATTTATATTGGACGAAAGAGACAATGCATCAAAGTAGGTAACGGCCTAGACGGGGAACATTTTTTTTTAAATAAATAAAACTGTCTTCATTGTTTACGACACGGGAACACTAGTTAATAAATATCAGCCAATTTGTTCGGAAGCCATGTAACGGACACGTACGTATTTTTGCACTTACACACACCGGTGAAACCGCTTGACACCCAGAATTCTATTCCGAGAAATAAAGTTATCTTGTCTGCTAATAGTTTTAGATAACCAACTTTCACGATATGAAAATAATGTACTTGACTCGCAACATGATACCCTTTGCAGACAAAAAGTCTGGCAAAACCATGTATATTGTCACCTTACATTCCATCTTGGAACTTTTGACGATGCCCAGTCCAACACACCACAATTTCGACCAGCCATCACCTTCCACTCACCTCTTACTATAAAAAGACCGATATATTCTTCATCTTTGTTCAATCGTTGTTTTGTTGCCTAACAAAACTACGATCTGTTCCACAGAGACGCGCCTTTCAACTCTGATTATGTACGTACGCATTCATACATACACACACATACTTCCTTAACACCTTCAACAAACTAAGGACACTTTACTAAGTAGTATACGAACTCTTTAAATGCATTCTTTCTTCTTGTTCTAAATAGCTGAAGAATACCCTTATTGTTATTCTTCTGTAATAAATATACTTATTATTATCGTCGCCAAGTATTTGTATTCTTTATTATTAATGCATTGTTACCATGTGCAACTTGAATCTTGCAACATACATGTATTTCATTACTTTACTACAGGAACATACAGAGAATGAAAGCACATATCGCTAACATTTACCCTTTCTTTCTCTAGCATAATTAGCACGCTAGCTTACTATCGGTAGGCTGACCCTTAAGGCTACTAGACACTATTATTACTGTTGCTACTATTAGCTTACCGCTAGAGATTACTACGCTTCTTACGATCATTGTTATTGTTTTCACAGTTCACTTTTTAACTATCAATGGAGTCAGATGTATTCAATAATGGAGTTGGATTTAAATATTAGTCTTAATTCTATCAATAATAACTTCCATTAACAGCCATTTTGTGTAGAATCGCTCTTTTTATAAGCGGCAGTCATATTATTACGGAGTCCATTTTGTTTGAAAGTAGCCATTTGCGAAAAAGCACGCAGTTTTGTTTAACGAAGAATCAATATTGTCCAAAACGCAATACAACGCTTGCCTAACAACAATAAAACTTTAAATACACCGCCTGGCGACGAAGACACTCGGCCATTTAATCCAATAAATTGAGAGTTCACTGACGGGTTGAATACAACTGCTACAAAAAGAAATCTCTAAACAGAGATTTTCAAAACATTACTCGTATCAGACGGACTATAAAAAGAAGACTTCCTTTGTGCTGGACGAGAACAAAGTTTATACGACTTGTTTCTGTATTCAAACGCTATGTTTTTATTTAGTAACCTGTTTATTTATTTGTTGCTTAGTTGTGTTGATTTAACCAGTAGTGTGTGAGGGTTAGTTTGTTCGTTACCTTTATGAGTAGGCGAGCTGACATTGCATGCTTTCAACGGGCTCTATATCAGCAGTGAGGAGGTGCCGACGGCCAAACGGTTAGCAGCGTGGCAAATGGAATCAGCGAGCCGAATTCAAACTCTGACTGAGACAATCCACAGTGATGCCCTTGGGAAATACATGAATCCATCTCCTCTCACCCCAGTTATGAGTAAAATAGCGATTGAAGTGAGTGACACCACTTGTATTATCTGTTCTTCGAAACCGCCATGCCCTCGAAGTTCAGAGAACTACGGCCCTTCGGAGGTCCTTGTGGCATGCTCGGGTATCTCCGGATATCTGGGAGAAGTTGCACAGGATATCTTGGCCAGCTGGTCGGGAGGCGATCACCATTAGTATGCTCGGGATTCGTCCTGAGAAGCTTTTGACCAATGGCCAGCTTATCCCGGTCCTCGTGGCATTTGTCTCAGTGACAGGAATTTGGGATTATCCCCCCCAAGTCTCTAGTCACGGGGACATGGGATCTCCCCCTGCCTTCCAAGTCTAGCAAAGACAGAGGAGCGTGGAAAAAAAACCTGTGATATGCGATGCCCGGGCAGAAGCGGCAGGCCGTAGCCAGTGTAAGGATACTATTTATTACTACCTCTGTCCATAAGTTGGGGCCCACCAATATATATATATATGATGGTGGGCCCCAAATCACAGATCTTTAAGAAAATGAAGACTTACTATTTAATAAATTGTTGAAGTAACGCAAACATTTAAAAAATGTAATAGAAAATTCAAAAATTCATAAATAGCAGAGGGGGCGTACAGACAGACATGCGGGAGAGGGGGCGCTGGAGCTCTGAGGGCGCAATCGGACCGAAACAAATGTTAAAATAAGGCGTCTCATAGTAACTAAAAAAGAGAGGGTTTTGCCTATAAAATAATATCTTTACTCACGTGACAAATGTATTGCGGAATTATTGTATTCATGATAGATCTTTTCCCAAAGGGAATAGTGATACAGTTCTGCATTGCTATTTATTTGTGGTCCCCCTCAATGTATTGGGCCCTACGTCGTGGCATAGTTTGCCTATTAGGCTAATCCGGCACTCCCTCTGTCCCATAATAGTTGTTAGATTTGCACATTATATTCATACACTAGATGTAACAATAATTATGGGACAGAGGTAGTATTTATCATGAGCTTCATTAATCCAAACTGTCGATTGGGCAGAGTAGTTGACCGTTAACTTCAAGTGTAGTCAGGGTTGCCTGATATGTCCGATTTCGGACATTGTGTCCTTTTTTAGCCCTGATGTCCGATTAAAAATTTTAAGAATCGGACATCCAAATTGTCTGATTTTAAGGCCCCACTCAGCGTTGCCAACGTAGATATTTTATATCTAAATTTAGATATATTTTTTGTTTTTAGATATCGGATATCAGTTCTAGCCACTTTCGGCTATTTATTTTGATAATGATCTAGCTACTATTAGCCACCTTTGGCTATTTATTCTAATTGTGATAATGATCTAACCAGCAACTTTTAGCCACCATTAGCTATTTTTAGCCATCAATTCTTTTCTGTCCGAATTTGACAGATATCGAGCAAGGATGACGGTTTTTCCGATTTTGGGAACACTAGTGTCGGATTTGAGAAAACTGATCTGGCAACCCTGTGTGTAGGCGAGCTGGCATCATCGCATGTATTCAACAGGCTCTTCTTTATCTGCAGTCAGTGACATGGGTTACGCAGTAAAGAAGCCGTGGTGTGTTTATCCGATGAGTAAAATAGAACTAAACTGTGCAATTAGCCAGGTCTCATTTGAAAGGTTTCACGTTTCTGTTGATATGTTTTATCATGTGTCCTTGAGTAGCTATCACTGGCTCTTTTTATCGACAAGAGTACTTAGTTGTCTGGGTGAAAATATGTCAATTTCTTTGGCCTTCTTTTGCCTTCCGTCGATAGTTGCCAGGTTGTTGGCAACCGCAGGGCGTATTTGTCTTGCGTGGGCCTACCATAGTTTTAGACTATCCGCTTTTGTCTAATTTGAAACAATTTTTTTATTCTCCTAATAATACAAAATTAGGTATAAACAAAATGGACGTGAAATCGACACGTGAAAAATTTAATAATCTGGCAAAAATCAGCATATTATTGGATTTTAATAAAAATGTTGATGCTTATTTATTAAAGGACGAATTTAAAAAAAAATAATGTTCCATTCCAAATTTCGGAGAAGAATACTTTTTTTATTAATTTGATGATTTATTTATTTTATATAATCATGCTTTCGTTGATTTTTACACATTTTACAGATATATCCCCCAAACTCTTACTTTGGGATTAAAAAAACAGGAAAATTAAGTAAAATATTTTTTTCGGCAAATCTTTAGTTTTATTCGATTAATTATCGTTCAGGCTTTTGATCTGTGAAACATTTTTTTTCACTCTTCACTTTTTGTTTTATGTAAATTGACCGCTATTTCAAATTATGGTAGCCGCAGACGACACCAGCTGTCATGCATTTTATTTTTTCACTCAAATATATGTGTACTGCATTGTCTACCATACATTTTTTTTAAATCAGGTGTCGCTTACACGCTTGACATTTTTTTCATTTTTGTTTATTTTGTTCATACCTATAAAAAGTTGATGTTTTTGAGTTGAAGCGCAAAAAACATTTGTTTTACTTATTTCAAACTATGCTTTAGAGATTACTGCTAAATAAAGCAAATTATTGTGTACTTTTAATCTTATATTATAAATGATAAACAGAGGCGTACCTAATGATTTTTACGGGATGGGGCGCCGGCCTATAATTTACCGATAAAGTGGGCGTGTGGGCCAAATAAGGGAAGAAATTTGCCGACAGAAAGAGCATTGGTGGGGGGGGCTTCGTTACGCCCCTGATCATAAATTAGCCAACA
>VCCN01000565.1:191505-210914 GCA_006491835.1 Architeuthis dux
TTTTAGGGTCATTCTCCACCTTTGTCAATAAGGTCACTAGTTTTCAACCCTTCCATTTAAGTAAGTTGCAACAAAGAATAATGTTTTTTAAATTATTTTATTTTTCGTATAATTAGCTTTATAATGAGAATTAGTTTAATTTTATAATTGTACAGCTGCTTATGTGTATTTGTTATTCAAAGAAAGCAAGGGAAAATAATTATATTATAAGAACACATCATTTGAAATTCCAGTTTATTAAAAATTCCGCTATCGTAACTGATGTGCACATCAATATGATCTCTGTTCTTGTGTTTTTGCTACTAGTACTTCGATTTGTGGGTCTATTAGTGAGAGAACACATCCCCACTACTATTAGGTCAAAAACATTCACATCGACTTTTATTTTTACCTAATAGCCCTATTTCCCCACCCCTTTTCCTGGACTACCTAAGCCCCCCACCCCCACCCTTGGGGGGAATTACCTCCCGATTGGGAACCACAGTTCTAGGCCAATGGCCAAGGCTCGGGAAATCTCATTTTATTTTAGTCATACAGAAATTATTATGAAATGACTTTTTCAGCTGTGAAAACTTTGGAATATAAAAGTGACTGTTGAACCCATTATTCATGGAGCACTATGACTTTGAATTTGCATAAATGTATAGAATTGCATTCTATTCATCCTTTGTTGCATTTTGCATTTAGGACTTTTGGTTCTTGTTCACAGATAACAGACTTACGTTTAGTGGGGCCGCCTAGCCAAGTAAGTGTGCATAAAATGTGATAAAAGCGTACAATTTGATACACGTATAACCAAAGGCATTCTAAAAAAATAATTGGATATTGAGCCATAATGACTTTTCAATATATCGCCCATGGCAGCCATTTCAAATATTCAAAGATGATGATGATTGTGATGGTGGTGATGATGGTGATGCTGGTTGTGATGCTGGTGGTGGTGATGCTGAGGTGTTGATGATGATGATCATCATCATCAACACCACTACTACAGTCATGGCGGCCATCTTGAATTTTCAATGACTTGCATGTAAATAGATTCAACTAATTATGTCCTCAATATCATATTATATCCATTGTTGATAGGAAAATTTATCTGAAAACCGATTTTGTTAATGCCTTTGGCTATAAGTGTACCAAATGCCATGCTTTTATTACAAAATGCACAATTAACTTGAAATGTTCAGCTAAGCGGCTCCACTAGTTGCTCTTTATTTACACAGATGAATTTATTTACTATGATTGTGGATTTCAATGAAATGCGTGTGAATGTGCGTGTGTATAGCTGTATAAGAATTTCAAGTATATTTAGTAATATGTTATAAGTATATATAAGAGGTACATATATGTAATAGTTCTATGCATAAGAAGTATATGAGTGGCCGCGCATGCATGATAAGTGCCCAACGCACCATTTTTAAAGTTGATATTCTCGTTATTTTTTTAGATAAAATGCTCATTATTTTGAAGCTTGAACACTCTGCATTATGATTCATATTGTTCAATCTTCAAAATGAAAAACTGGGCATTATAGCTATAAAAATAACGAAATAACAACTTTTTAAAAATGGTGCGTTGAGCACTTTATCATGCGCGGCCCTCTCATATGTAATAATAACTTTATGAATCAAATAATGGATAATTTTATATCCGACAGAATATTATAATTATAAAGACATTTAATTAGTTGGGAACCTATATTTGCACGGCGCCGGTGTAAATAACTTTGTTTAAACATTTATGCATACAAGCGGGGACTAATGTGTAGGCTGTTATGTGAATAATAATCGTGCTGTTACCGAATATGCGTCACCTGCAGTAATGTGTTTGACGTGTTATCCAGTGTAAACTACCAGACAATGAGTCAAAATATTAGAAAGGCCACAAATTGCAGGCCTTGAAAATTATTTAAGTGTGGGAAAGCTTTGCACGACTATGAATGACTCTACTTGACTTGACACTTCATGATGACATGTTTCCTTGTTCGCTTCAATTTAAAGCAATGGGTCAAGGGTTTTTTCATGTTTAAAAACAGAGTTGCGTAAGTGATTGAGGAGTGGGTAGGTTCAAGAGAGCGGTCATCTTAGGACTATTTCTAACCGCAGACCAGACTGTGGAGGCGTGGGTGCTCAAGTGGCGAAAGGCCCGGAGAATGGGATAGGCGTGCCGAGTTCGAACTCCGGCTGAGGCAGTTTGGGTTCCCGTCACACTAATGCCCTTGGCAGTGGCGGCGCTAGGTCCGAATGTGACACCTACAAATTGTAAAATTTGCGCACCCCACAAAAATAAAAGGTTTAAACGGTAGGTCCGATTGCGCCCCCAGAGCCCCGGCGCCGCCCGGAGTTGCAGAGGCTGCGGGTCCAACGCGCCGTCTCTGCCCTTGGGAAAGGCATATATCCATCTCTTTTCCCCCTGCCAATACGCCATGAGTCAGCGTGGTAGGTTAAGGCCCATCACCCCACCCCCATGTCTCCTTTCTTGAGGAAGGGAGGCCAATGTCCCTTCGACGAGTTTGGCAAGCCGGAAGTGGAAGAGGACGAAAGTAATGCGACCGCCGTCTCCACCCTCCCCGCGACACCTCGAATATAAGTGGAAGATTTTTTTAAAAATAAATAAACAAGTCTGGTCAGTCACTCAATAGAAACCGTCGTCTTTTGGCAGCATGTCATGTTTGGGGTGATCAATTAAAACATTGGATAAAGCGCTGATCAATGAATAAGTTACTGCTCTCGCATTTTGTTGGGCAGTGGGGTGGGGGTGCAGAGTAGGTCCTGTGGCTGTATTTGTTGGGTGTACAACCCAAAACGTGAACTGTGTACTTGAAGTTTTCTCGTAAAATGCTAAATACATAGCTTCACGTTTTGTGCTGTAACATTTTATGCCCAAATAAGATAAAAATAGACAATATATACTGTTGAAAGGCTGGGGAAATTCTCTTTCTAACGATATACATATGAATATACCTCACTCGAGAATTAATTCCACAATACATAGACTTTGGCCTATAAAGTATACTTGAAATTTCATTGTAAAATGATAGAATGCGTATAAATTAAAAATTGCTTTTATGGTAAAATAAAGTTTCTTTTCCAATTCCCATGTCTGAAAACCATGATTTAGCCTTTTATAGTACTCTGATATGTCAACTTGGAGACGAGATTAAGAAATACTGGATTATTTTGGTGTGTGCTGGCGGCCATTGTGTTTTGTGTAAATGAGGTAGTTCATCCCAACTTCTTTTTTGAGAACATCTTTTTCTGAAAGTGGACATCCTAAGGAACATTTTGGTACTCTACTCATAGAGTCCTGGTACAGGGTAGGTCCCACTGGACACCGGACTATACGGTTTTAGTAAGACAAATGGTAGAAATGGGAGGATAAAGAGTGTGTTACGCCAATCGCCAGAGTGGGCGCCCTGCCCACTCTGACGACTGTCTGCTTGTCAAAGTCCTTGCCGTGTGACTGGGCTCGAACACCAGCCGCAGACACAGGTGGGAAATAGATAACTATTTCAGCCACGAGGCAGGCAAACGGCTTCTGTATCTTTACAGGACCTGTCCCGAAATATTCTGCCATTTAATATCAACGAAAAAATAGCCTGCCTAGGGCAATGCAGTCTTAGTTCCCTTTAAAATGAATGAATGGCCTCATTCCTGTCTCTACAGACAATGGAACGATACTGGAGTGTCCCCCCAGCGTATGGAGATCCTGGGATGCCCAGTCGTCAGAATCCCTCTCAGCCTCGTTGATGAAGTCCAGAGAAAAGCAGGGAGCGATACGTCTGGTATCAGCAGCAGAAGCTACCGGAAGGACGTCAAATTGGGGGGGGGGGTCCAAGTAGAATAACCCCCTTGGAACGTCACACACTTATCACAGCATGCCTTCCACTTTTGTGGAGAGGGAGATAGGGAGAGAGAGAGGGAGGAAGAGGGAGGCGATAATTGCTATGCATATGTGTACATCTTCGTCACTTTATCAAATATATGAATATATTTTCCTCATTGGTCATGAGATGTGAGAATTGTTCAAGATCGGTATGCCCTCTTAGAGCTACATATTCATATCAACCTACACAGCTCGTTACAAGAATAAATAAAAACGACTCTACTAGCTGAACCACGGCAAACATTGCTGAACGTGCAATTGCATTTGTGCGTGTTTGCTATGTTTGTACTATAAGCTGCCCAGTGGTTTTCCTTCAAGAGTATAATCACATCTTGTTACCATTAATGACAATGGAGCGACGTCTTTTCAATTTGCCGGTGAACGGCCCAAACACAATGAAGAACAATTGCTTCGGAGCCCTCATTCTTAGTAACCTCTATCATTAACATCTAAATGAGATCAAACCACCCTCGACCACTGCGCACAATTCAAATTGAAAGGCGGTCCGTTCTGCCTACAGTAAAACCCCTGAACCGCTTTTCCCGACGGGGTTATGTACTCTAATTACCCCAGACGCCCAGATGGAGATCTCTACTCAACAAGAACGCCATGCACATTTGCTTGTTCTTCTTCTGTATCCCCTTACGCTAGCTTCGGCTTCAGTGAAATATACCTATAGGCAACAAGCATCCGCATTGGCGTAACTCGCTTCTCCCTGCGCTGTTTTACACATAGCTAGGGTGGAGGGGTTCATGCCTTTCCCCAAGGACTTTAGTGCAAAGTGAACACAAACTGTCTCAGCTGGTGTTTAAACTCGGCTTGCTGAGTCCATTCTTTGTTCTTTTATCTGCTCTGTAACGCCGCACTTCCCCATGGACAATTGGCTTTTTGGTAATTGAAGTCTTTGATGAAGTAATTTTGGTTTCATGCCAAGGAAATAGGCGCCCCGTGTAGCCGTGTCCACGATAGGAAATAAACACCAACCACACACTAATAAAAAAACAAAACTTCAGACACTGGATTAGACATGACGTTTCCGTTGATCCGATAATAGTTTCTGCCCTTCCTGGTTGGGTTATATCGATCCCGCAAGGAGGAAGTATTAATGAGGGACGTAATGCATACACATGACACTAATTGATGCTTGCATTGGAAGAAACATGTTATGACGTTGATGAAATTATGCTTTTCCGGACTTCAAAGTGCATTATCGATTGATATTTCTATTTTATGTTGAAACTATGACAAAATGGCGATCTAACTTCGAACAACATCAGTGATCATTTTAACTCTAGTTTAACACCTTCAGTGCCAACGTTGTTTTTTTTTCGCAGACACGTGTAAGACAAAAATAGAACAAAGAGGATTCCCCAGAGTCTAAATAGCATTGGTGGAAAGCAGGTATTAGTCACAACAATGTGCAGAAGACAAAATGTAAACAAGGCGCGAATTTCAAAAAGGGGTCATTTTAACTCCTTCGGCGTCAACGTTTATTTCGCTTTGGTGCGTAGGCAAAGAACAGTGGGGATTCACCAAAAACTAAAAAAAAACATCAGGGGAAAGCCGGTATTAGTCTCCGCAATGTGCCGAGGACAAAATGAAGACAAGGTGCAAAATTAAAAAGGAGGGACGTTAAGTAATTTAACGCTTCACTGATAAAGTAGCGGAAATGTGAATTAATGTCTTTTGGCACTAAAGGTGTTAAAAGCACAAACCTACACAATTGATAATTAATTAAAACAAGTTTAAAATAACGAAACATTTAAAACACAATATAAGAGATCATCCTCATATTATTCAGATTCTAAGGCGCTTGCCATAGAGTGTTGGTTAACAAGCTTGTCTTGCTGGACCATTACACATGTACTGAGTTTTTGCCCCTGCTCCAGACTAACCTAAGCCTAGTAAATATCTACTTGGTGACCTTTCGTTCTTTGCTCTAATCTGAAATAGGGATTTCATCGAGCCCTCAGTGAGAAAGGAACTCGCATTTATTTACCCACTTCACTATGATGAATGTTAAACATTATCTTAAAATGGCCTTGGTCATAGATACGTCAGTATCGTGAAAGAAAAGAGTAAATATTTGCAGGACTGTGTCAACTTAGGCGCGCCCAGTAAAGAACGAATATATATATTTGTTGAATGAGATCCTGGTTAGAATGATTTAACATCAATGGATCTCTTTGTGGGAATAGAAATTATTCTGAATCAGATTTGTATTGGATTAGACCGACTTTGACCCAAGGTCATATTCGTAGGGCATTAATCGAATAAATCATTTTCAATTAATGATTGACATGAATCATATGCAAACTGCTACATTACGATAAGAATATCCTAAAATGACCTTGGACATAGATATAAATATGTGACTGAAAGAGTAGTCTTTATGATTTGAAAATGTATATACGCGTTTGTCATATCTATCGATAGACGAGAAACTATTATTTGCACAATTCCCAAGAATCAGCGTTCCTACCCAGTCATGTCTATTATCTACTCCTTCTGGGCTAATTTGCAACATTCAGTTATATATCCTTTAAATTTTTATCTCTGTCTCTGAACAATCGACATTTGCTATTGTCAGGTCTATTCTGAAGGTAACCCTTTATGGGGCAAATGACTATATATGATCACCTGAGGACCCGTCAGCCATATGCAAATATTGTAGTCACAAAGACAACATAGGCCGCATCAATGTGGTCTGCACGCTTTGCAAAACACTGTTTGAACAAAAACAAACTCTTTTGAGGCTTAGCAAACCCCATTGAATTAGCCTGTTTTTTGGCCCGCACAATACAATTTTAAAATCACCCCGGAGGTGTTATTATTTTTGTCATTTTAAAATCAACCCGGAGGTGCTATTATTTTTGTCGATATCAATTTTGTGTATCTATTCATTATATTGAATGTTATTCTTTAATTCTAAGTTTTATTTAACTTTCTACTTTAATTTTATATTTTCCATTATTGGTCACTTTTTGGGCGAGGCACCATATATGATCACTTCATCAGAGGGGGTTTTGCCCTCATAAACAGACATTATTCAGACAACATGCAACTGACAATATCTTGTAATTAGGTCTAGTTTAACATACAAAAAGCCTGTTTTGATATCTAAAATATTTTTAGGGCTGCCCTATAAAGGGTTAAGCTGCTTCATCAAATCATTTTTATGTAGACCTTCCTTCAAGTTCACTATTCTCATCCACCAATATTGCAGAATTAAATTTCTATTGAGCATTTATCATTGGTTCTACTGATTATTATGAACTCTTTGCTATTGCCAGGTCTATTTTGAATTAATATAGTCCGTTCTAATATACTTTTTCTGGGCTGCTGTTACTAGAGATTCCGTTTCTCTTTTCAAATATCCTTTGCACAACGGTGCTCAGTCAATTTCGTCCTTAATTCTTTTTGTCTTCTGAATTCTCCCTAGAGTTGTTTTTCTGCACGTTTCATTAGTATTTATTTACGTATGGCGTTAGTCCCCATTAAAGATTAGTTGCTTGGTTTGATTGGTGATCAGTTTTTGCACGCATCGTGAATAATCGTGTTTGCGTTGGTCGTAAACATCTCCCTTTTTATACAACCTTTTATCTTATTTGTTTGTTCTTATTTATTCTATAGGATATACAGGACATCTGTGTGTAGTTTAGAGTTTTTATGTAAAAAATAAGTATTCGTTGGATCTTTTCGTGTGAGAGAACATGTTAAAAGTGGAAGTGCGGATGTCTTAACAGTCAACAGCATGGAAAATGGAATTGGCGAAACGAGTTCAAACTCCAGCTGGGACCAGTTCACTAGTGCCCCTTGGAAAGACATGAATCCACCCCTGGGTAAATAGCAGTGTAGTTGGGCTTATTAGCCGTGTAAGGCAGTCCATCTTGGGCGTCGGGCTAGCAACCCGGCCTCGTAAAAGCCTAAAATTGCTACAAACAACGATTGGGCCTCCATCGGTTGTTCGAGATATGGAAACAAAAACCTTAATGTTGGTGCGACACGGGAAACGACTGTTAACACATTTATTAGTTCAACAAAGCTTCGTCCGTTGGAAGATCGTCCTGCTAAGTTTGTAATTGTGATCAGCCTTGTAACTAATGAAGAACAAGCCTGGCTACTGCAGGGTCAAACTCCACTCCTACTTCTATTCCAACTGAAGATGATTACTGCAACTTTTGTATCGTATATACAGGGTGTCCCTAAAGTCTAGACACATAGGAAATATCACTATTTATAACTAACTATATTTGTTTTGACCCACAGATTAAATATAAGTTTGTCGAAAGAAGAAAGGATTGAACTGGTACTGGAAATTTGGAGTTAATGTGAATCTCGCAAAGCGTATTGAACTTTGCATCACAAATGGTGGAAAACACATTGAAGATATTATGTATTAATATTTCAATTAAATAGAATGTTGTTCACATTTTTTTATTGAAAATATGCATTTAGCCTATGTGTCCAGACTTTAGGGACATCCTGTATAATAAATACATTCACAAATATATAAGACTTGTCAGTTTGGCTCAGTTGGTAAGAGAGCCGCCTAGCAATCACTATGTCGTGATTTCAAATCACGGTAGGGAAGTGTTAATTTTATATATCTGTTTGGTTTAATGCGACGAAATAGACAAACATTGAAGGGTTTACTCCTCTGAATTAGGTGAGGATTGTTCGTGTTGTTCTTGTTACGGGGGGGGGGATAAAGTCAACTCCAATTTGGACTGGAGTTTGACAATTCCAAATGTTTTCGGTGAACTTCAATAACGTATTAGTATTGCCATCGAGGACGTGGTGGCCATGTTGAAAGTTTACTTCCACTACGTTGTTCCTTAAATAGACCCGATTTCATTGTAATTGTATCTGTTATATCTATCTTTTTTATTAAAAAAAGAGGTTATCAAAAGATAAACTTCACAAGGACTTTATAGACACTATACGAGATCAATAAGTCCGCATCCTGTCACGTAGTTATTAGCAGAATTTTGATCGGAAATCTTCACTGTATAATGTTAGTTCTATTTTCTTTCCAGATTTATATACTTGTACTAATGTTTGATTCTAATTGAATGTGTGTATTTATCTTATGTCTGTAGGTATTTACTAGGCTTATCTTAGTTTAGCACAAAGCTAAAAGTATGGGGAACCCGGTGAGGATTGTATTCTCTACACAATAGCATGGGCCTCCGCAGCCACTTTACCAGGAAGCGGCAAAAAGATATATTCCAGTGGGGGCAAAAAGATATATTCCAGTGGGGGCAAAATGATATATTCCAGTGGGGGCAAAAAGATATATCCGGATGTTGATTGTCAAGTGAGGGACTAGGTAGTGTCTAAACTGTAACTCATCCTAAGCTGTCACTGTTAATAGTGATCCCTTGATCTCAGGCCTCTCTATAAGGTTCCAACTTTCAAACACCCTCGCCATCGGTAACCCACAGCGGACGTCCATGCACAGTAGTAATGGTATGACACCTTTATCCCATGGTTAGGCGCTAACTTACTAAGCTATCTTAGTCCAACACAAAGCTACTATTGTTCGGCACTCGAACTCACTACACTGTAGTAGGTGTATACAAAGCTTAGTTTAGTTTCTCACAAGGCCACAAGTGAGGATCGAACTCACTACACAATAGTAGGTATTCACTAAGCTTAGCTCAGTTTTGACACAAGTCTACAAGTATGGGGCGCCCGGTGAAGATCGTAGTCACTACACAATAGTTGGTATTTGCTAAGCTTGGCTTAGTTTTGGCACAAGACCACAAGTATGAGGTACCCAGTGAGTATCGAACTCACTAAAGAGCAGTAATGGTCTGCCAGATTAGCTCTCTAACCAGAGCAAATTGCCCATTTCTATATATATAGGGTGTGCCGAGTAACTTTGTATTGAAACAAAATCCGCAAACCTCAATACGACGTCTCTCAGCCGAGTCAATACAAAGTTACTCCCCTTAAAATGGATACAGAAAGGACATTCTTACGGGACACCCTGTATGTATAGTTATCCCTCAATCTCGAAAGTTCGCTTCATTCCATTTTTTCGCTTTTACGAAAAAAGACGAAAAATGAAAATAGCGTTCGGTGTGTTTTGCAGCGAGCCGTTATAGAGTCAGTGCGTGCTCTGTCCCTCCAAGCCTCCTGTACTTCCCACCGACCCAACTTTCGACAACTCAGCTTAACTAACCATCATCGCCATTTTCGGGTCTGGGAACGCTCAAAAATGTCCACGTCTAAATTAATGGTTATTATTTCTCCGCTTACGCCATTGCAGATTACGAAAGGCTTTTATAGTAACATTCTACTTTCGGATAACGGGGGAAACCTGTATATTGATTTCGCATTTAACGTTGTGTAGCATGCGCACATGTCTAAAATGTATATTTCTTTCACCCGAGCCAACGAGATTGGAAGCGGTATATGTATGCAATGACGTAGCAAGAGGGGGAGAATGGGGGGGGCAGTCGCCACCGGACGCAATTGTGAAGGGGCGCAAAATACCGTTGGCCTAAAATATCAGTAACACGGGCAATCATCCAGGATGCCAAGTGCTAGGTTCGCCTGTCATGTTTTTTCAAAACTTTTTATTTTAAACCTTCCCCTAGGTCCATTGAGTATGCGTACCATATTTCGTTAGTCTGCGCCCATGTTTAGGTGTTTTTATAGCGTGACAAGCAGACAGACAGACACACGGTGTGACACTTATATCTAAAAAAAAATAGCAAGAAAAGTCACAACAACTAAATAATCAAAACATTTTAGGGGTGGGGGCGCCTAAACTATCTTGCCCCAGGGCGCTGAGAACTCTTGCTACGCCACTGTATGTATTCACCAATGCCTGACAGTTTTGTGCGCGCAATACCTCCAAAAGTTCTCAATGAATTTCAATGGCATTTTGTGGAAGGGTAACATAAAGGCTAAGGAACATTTGATTACATTTTGAGGATTTCTTTCCGATTGAGCGACACTTTCTCATAAATTAAGACAATATTCTCTGTACCTCCCTGTATCGTAGCTTTAGTTAGTGTATAGGATTTTACGATGGCCGAGGTATGTGCTCACCGAGTGCTTTATAGTTTGATTTGTTCAAGTATGTATGTCGAGTTAATATGTTATTGTAGGCACATAAGCGTGTTTATTTCAAGTGGCACTTTATATAAATGTTAAGGACACATTGGCAAGGAATGGTGCGCCATTATAAAGATTGTTTTACTATTCAGGCTGGACTCGCGAGCAATTGTAATGTTTATTACTACGACGTCATTGTCTATAAATCTCTTGCAATGTCAATTTTAAGTATGAGCCCAAATGAAGGGGAATTACGCATTAAAACATTTGATACTTTGTCCTTCCATAGCATTTGATATCTGAGACAAACATAGTAAAATGATTGAGAGAGAGGGGGCGAGAGTTGTATGTGTTTTTTTTATATGATTTGTATTCTTTTTACGTAGAAGAGAGAAACAGACAGAAAGAAAGGAAGGAAGAAGAGAAGGAAGTGAGAAAGGAAGAAATAAAGAAAGAAAGAAAGGGTAAAGAGGGGGAAAAGAAAAGAAAGCAAGCCATTTGATACTTCGTCCTTCCATTACATTTGATATCTGAGAGAGAGGGGGGAGACGGAGAGAGGGGAAGAGAAAGTGAGTGTTGTATATGTTTTTTATGAATTTTTATTCTTTTTACGTAGAAGAGAGAAACAGACATTGAAAGAAAGAAAGAAAGAAAGAAAGAAAGAAAGAAAGAAAGAAAGGAAGAAAGATAGAAAGAAAGGGAAAAGAAGGAAAGAAAGAAAAGAAAGCAAGCCATTTGATACTTCGTCCTTCCATTAAATTTGATATCTGAGAGAGAGAGAGAGGTGGGAGAAGGAAAAGGAGTGAGGAGAAAGTGAGGGCTGCATGTGTTTTTCTATGATTTTTACTTTTTTTTCGTAAAGAAACAAACAAAAACAAACAGATATGCAAAGAAAGTAAGAATGAAAGAAAGAAAGAAAGAAATTAAGAAAGAAAGAAAGAAAGAAAACAAGATATAAGTAAAAGTAAACCAATCAATAAGTAAATAAAGAGATTGAGTGACATTCGAGAATGAACGAAAAAAGGGTAAATATGTGACATTGTTTTAACTCTAATGAGTGGCCGCGTATGATAAGTGCCCAACGAACCCTTTTTAAAGTTGATATTTTCGTTATTTTTAGAGCTACAATGCTCAGTCTATTTTCTATTTTGAAGCTTGAACACTCTGCATTATAATTATCAATATATCAATATAATGTTCAAGCTTCAAAATAAAAATAAAACTGAGTATTGTAACTCTAAAAATAACGAAAATATCAACTTTTAAAATGGTTCGTTGGGCACTTATCGTACGCAGCCACTATAATCTTCCTTGTGTTATGAATAAAGACAAGAAGACCAGCAAAGAATGTGGATCGTTAACCACAACAATGTGATTAATGAAAACATACATGTATAACATACTTGTTGTGAGCATTTACTAATCCAAAGCATTGATGTTAATCTATGTTTTCTCTTTCTTAATCCACACAGACACATCTACAAAAGAAAACGTCAGCGGAATTTGTACAAATTCACAATAAGATTACAACCCAATAATTATTTCAATTTTATTCAGTGTCATAACTGCCCATGCCTTCGTTCGTAATAACCAAATTAAAAAAAACCCAACTTTTGAATGTCTAAAAAGCAACTTTTAGTCCGGGGGGCAGCAGGGCCTACCGTGCACTGCCCCCATGATCCTATGAGTAGGGCACCAAAATGTTCCTTAGAATGTCCTCTTTCAGAAAGAAGACGTTCCCGAGAAAAAAGTTGGGAAGAACTACCTCACTTTCATTAAATGAAATGACCGCCAGCACACACAAATAAAACAAAATGTCGTATATCGTTTCCCAATTGACATATTAATTAAATTAAATTAAATTAATTAAATCTATAATCCATAGACTTTCGCCTATAAAGTATAGTTGGAATTTCCTTATAAAATGCTGAAATACCTATAAATCATTTTAAGGTAAAATAAAGTGTACTTTTGAATTCCTCATGTCTGAAAACCATGATTTAGCCTTTTAAAGTATTCAGATATGTCATGTGGGAGACGAGATATGAAATTCTGTTGTTGGGGGGGTGCTGGCGGCCATTTTGTTTTATGCAAATGGGGTAGTTCTTCCCA
The DNA here is from genome assembly GCA_006491835.1 of Architeuthis dux. Taxonomy (NCBI): domain Eukaryota; kingdom Metazoa; phylum Mollusca; class Cephalopoda; order Oegopsida; family Architeuthidae; genus Architeuthis; species Architeuthis dux. The sequence continues at coordinate 204,574 of VCCN01000565.1, forward strand.
ACTTTTTCTTGGGAATATCTTTTTTTCTGAAAGAAGACATTGTGGTACACTATTCATAGGATCCTGGTGGTGGGGATCAGGATAGGCCCTGCTGGCCCCCGAATTATTTGGGTTATAGCTATTTACTAATCTTAGCTTAGTCTGACACAAGGAATAGTTGGAGGGCTCAGCGAGGATCAAACCCAATTGCAAATTGTTCGGCAAGGCAAGATTGCCAGCCATCGCGTTATTAATCTACATGTCATTGGTCTCAATCCGTAGAGACCCATGTGTATATTTGAGATTTAATTAACGTGAGGATGTTTATTATTAACGTAAGGATTACATTTCTAAAAAGGAGAAGGAAGAAGAAGAAAAAGCGAGAAAGAAAGAAAGAAAGAAAGAAAGAAAGAAAGAAAGGAAGGAAGGAAGGAAGGGTGAAATAAAATGTAGGTTAAAGAGAGAAATAAAAAAAAACCCGAGTTAGATGGAGGGAGAATCAAATTCCATCTCGGGTCAACCCGTCTTATCCACCTATTGTGTTTATGAGCAACAGGACAGTCGCAAGTGACACTTATATTGAATTGGACTGCTATCAACCCACGTCACGATTGCTATCGGTCAACAAGCGAACACAATCTGGATATCTAGTATCAAGCGAATATTTACATACAAACATTAAATATATATATATTCTGATATAAAACAGAAACTGCCATTAGTATTTCAAGGTCGACATCTGTCAAGTAGTCTTCTTCCCCCACCCACTCACCCGAAACAAAAAAACTAAAATTGTGTATGATATGGTCGGACTATTTCCCTCGTCTCCGTGTTCATTTGTTCACAACCTTTCTGTCGTGTGTCCGTTGTCGGGTGTTCCTGGTTCTAGAATGCTCGATTGGACTGGACAGAAAATAGAAAAGTTTGCCGGTAAGACATGGCTACGGTTAGCGCAATCGCGGTCGTCATGGAAGGAGATGGTAAAGGCCTTCATCCAGCTGTGGACTATAACGGCTGCTGCTGATGATGTTGATATATATCAGCAGCTTCTGCTGATGATGATGATGATATATATCAGTAGCAGCCGTTATAGTCCATATATATATAATGATAGTCGAAGAAATATTTTAAGGTAGAATATTTCAGAACATAAATCTGTAAATCGGATATATGTAGTGACGATATCTGTAAAAAGTGCTCAATACCTGTATAAATTTCACTGTATAATGTTCATCAATCCCTGTGATATTCGAAGAAGCGTTGCATTGACAAGGAAGAAGATTATATTGAAAATTGAAAGTGCGTTGACAAGGTGGGTGGTTATGTTGAAAAATAAATATTGGTTGTTTAAAATAAATCTCTTTTTTCCATCGTTAGGCTACGGACTTTTGCTGTACCTACATATGTGTGTAAGTGTGCGCACGCGCGCGTGTGTGTATGTATGTGTATATGTGTGCGTGTGTGTGTGTCCTTCCTTGTAAAGCCTGTGGGACCCGCATAGTTTACTGCAGACAGTGTTGCCAACTCAAAAAATATTTTCGCGCTAGTTTGATTGCCAAAAACCACCAAAAAGACTCTAAAAATGGTCGAAAATAGCCAGAAAGTGGCCAAAACATATAAAATGTTTTATGCGCAAACGCGCTAATTTAGCCCTGTTTGCACTTCAAAAACACGAAACGCGCTAAATCGGCAACACTGACTGCAAAAAAAAACGTCAGTATACAAATTTTATAAAATCAGTATTTATATTCAACCAAGCAAGCGTCTGCGATATTCACAGCTTATAGAGATGAACATAATCGTTTTTTTAAAATTGTTACCCGATTATTAATTAAATAAAAACAATAGCAAACTATTTGACAGCTGTGTTGTTTATGAAAATATAAAGTGCAGTAAAATAGGAAATAGAAAAGTGCAGTAAAGTGAAAAACTCTGTCTTTCTTATGGTCTAGAGAGCAATGCAAATATCTTGTTGGAGGCCTTTTTTATGTCACTGATTCATAGCTTGTTTCTTTTTATCCAAATATGTATTAATTATGATGCTATCCGTTCATGCGGTTGTGGTGTTGACAAGTGTATTGCTAGGAACGATGTTTGGCCATCTCTCATACTCCCCCTGTTACTTAATACATATGTGCGAAATATGGTCTATATTTTGCGCTTGATGGTAAGCATGTAAAGTGGATTCCGGTTAATAGAACCGCATCGAGACCAACGATTTTGGAACCAATAACCGGCTTCTCCGATTAACCAAACAACTTAATTTTTTTAATAAACAATATTTTTAATTTTTTTAATTCAAGGGAAATAACTTCCATAAAAACCACAACACGTTGTCACTTTTCTTTTCTACTTTTCTTTCTTTTTAAAATTTTACATTTAAATTATTAAAATATTTGAAAGATAGTTGTTTTGAGAACTAGAAAATATATTTTTAGTGATTCTATCAGATTTTATTCCAAAAAATATTAATACGATAGCACTGCTGCTTGGTCCACTTAAACGGCGCAGTGGTCATAATAAACGAAGCAAATTAGCGATGATTATGTACATTTTAATCGTATTGGTTCTATTGTGCGGTTAGTTCTAATAACCGTTTGTCCTATTAAGCGGAACCCACGGTGTGTAAGTAGCTGAGGATCTTTCGAGTTAAATACACTAGTAATTTCAGTGTATAAAATATTGCCTTTCTGAGTACCTTTTTTCTAGTAGCTGTTAAAATTACTTCTTCATCTTTGTAAAATTAGTATATATATTTCCTTCTATGGAAGATGTGTGTCGTTAGAAAAACCAGGAAACTGAACATTTTAGAATTTTAGAGAGAGGTAACGGGGGAAAAGGATAGGGAAATGAATGAGGCTTAAGTCATTGACTACATCAACGAACACATGGTCACATCGATGCTCCAACAAGTAAGTTAAATGTATTTTTTCTAATAACATTGTTAGTAGTGGAAGTTATAAAAGCTTCATAGACTCTATATATATATATATATGTATGTATGTGTGTGTGTGTGAGAGAGAGAGGGAGAGGGAGAGGGAGAGAGAGAATTTGAATGAGGTATATTTTAGTTATATGTTAGCAATTGAAATTTCCATTTAAAACGACATATTCTAACTGGTCAAATACTTTACCACTGCATTGACCCATCCTTTACAACCCTTTTACAATACTTTTCATTCTTTCTCAATAGTTCTTCTGATTGCATGGTCTGGCCCTAGAAAATATAACGTATTGTTTGATAATCCTGCTCAGACAAGAATGGCTTTATTGTGAACATTCAACACGCGATGCGTCAATATTTGCTTGACATAGTTATTGCTGTCGGATTGAAAGACATTATTCATAAAACGATCATATTCTCGATATTCTGAGCCCTACGACCAGAAATGCTTCTTGCTTATTGTTCACCTGTCACTTATGTTTTGATCCAACCAACGCTGAAGTTTCTCAGGACACTTGAAGATTGAAAGGCTTTGCTGAATGCAATGTTTTCCCTATAGAAGTTAAGCAGGTTGCTTCTTATATTCATGGTAAGGAAGGACCAGTTCTTTCTATAGATCAGGAACACGCCTGCTTGATATGTTAGATTAATGGTTCTAAGAGTATCAGGTTTACCTGGGAGAGGTTGCACAGGATATCTTGGCTAGCTGGTCGGGAAGCGATCACCATTAGCCCGCTCGGGATTCTTCCTGAGAATCTTTTGACCTATCCTACTCCTTGTGGTATTTGTCTAAGTGATAGGAATTTGGGATTCTCCCCCCTCAAGTCTCTAGTCACGGGGACATGGGATCTCCACCCCTCTGCACGTTCGCGTGCAGGACCGCACATTAAAAAGATTTCATGTCAAAATTTACCGCCGTGGGGAGGCGAATAAATAAATGCTCCCTTTGCAATCCCAGGTTTCTTCAATTCCTCCCCCATTTTTAATTGTCATCATTATACTTACCCATTATACGTTCCTCCCCTGGCTGAAGCCCCCTCCCCCAATTCCTCCCCTGGCTAAAATTCCTCCCCTCAGGAAATTCCTATCCTGGGAGCCAAGTGCCTCCTGTTTGAGAATCACAGTGTTAGATAGTTGTGTGCCTATCACCGACCCCAGTGATTGATGTTCGAGCCTAGGTAAAAGCCAGGACTTTGAATACTGATTTTCAAAGCAGACAGACACTTCCCACTTGGAAGATTGGGGCAATACAATCTTCCAATCTTCCTACCCCAACTTGCTCACATTTGGTCTTGTTCTGTACTAAGCAAGGCTGAGTAAATATTGAGTCAGACATTATGGTTTAAACATTGTATAGCTATCATTTATTAATCACCGCTACCCACAACACTGGTTTATTGCTGGGTTTAGGTCATTCATGTATTCTGACATTTATATGTATCTATCTATGTATCTGGACTTCGCCCAGCCCTAATCATTCATAGTAGAAACTTGAAATGTTGCACACACACTTCCCTCAATGAGTAGGGAAAATCTTTTCTTTTTTTTTTTAAATTTACCCCCCTAAATAGGTTTTTAGAGACGGGTTCAATATGCAATGTAAGTTTATATTAAATTGGTCACTACATTGTGTCCGCTTGCTTTTTGAAAATTCAGACCCTTTTTTGTGATCACTGTCCAACAAAAGGCGAGAGAAGTAACTTATTCATTGATCACCCCTTTTTTCCAACTTTATAATTGATCACCCACAGCGAAGTGAATCGTAATCTCACTTGGAATGTTAGTTTACATTTTATTGTTACTTTACTTTTCAAATTTTCTTCATTTCTATTTTATTCTGTCAATACTTTTATCACCGGGGCGATAAAATGGAGCGTGATTTATATGAGGTTTACTTGAATAACGGACATAAATTCGAGAGGCTTTTGCCCCCTGCAGCTCCTGTTATTTGTTCTGTGTGAAGACGAGAGTCATTCGTCAACGAATAGCCACTTCACAGTCAGCATTTGATGACTGTAAAACATTCAAATACAAAAGTGATTCACCGCATTTCACTATCCTGCGCATTAACTATCAAACAGAATATTAGTGTGACAATGTATACCAAGAAAGGCTAGTAGTTTAGTTATTCAATACATTCAAATGGTTATTCTGACGATTGAACTCCTTCTTGCTGTTTGTGTTGCAAACACAATGTTTCGGCGGATTCATTCTTCGGCTTTCTTCAGGTTTAAAATCCGAGTGTGATGGAGTAAACAGAAGTGTTTAATTTTTAAAGGAGATAACCCTTATGACGCAGGGCCCGGGTGTTTTTGTGTCATTGTCTTGTCGGGTTTGGGTCTGTTGAGCAGCGGAAGCCACATCGGGTTGAACTCCTCACTTGTCTGACTAATGCATTTAGTCGACATTTTGATATGAGCTGCTTCTTTGATTTTTCTCAGTTTCCAACAGCGTTCTCTGTCAAATAATCTTGACTTACTCCCAGAGAGGAAGATGGTCGCCTTTCTCTCTCCAGATGTGTTCGGCCATAGCCGAGCCCTGCGTTATAAGGGTTACCCCCTTTAAAAATAAAAACTTCTGTTTATCCCATCACACCAGGATGTTACACTTGAAGAAGGCCGAAAATGGATCGGCCGAAACGACGCGTTTACAACACAAACAACAAGAAGGAGATCCATCGTCCGAATAACCATTTGAATGTTAATGACCCTTCTGAAAACTATAGAAAATATCTAACCAATTCCAGTTTGTTAGATTTATTTGCCCTCCCCCCAACCACAAGGGCAAATCTTACACATGGTCGGTTTAATGTGGGGGCCCGCTAGCGTACGTGTTCCTGCAACTAGTGTCTCCTTTTAGTGAAATGGGGAGGTGCTGCACCAGGGAAACTGATCCCCCGAGAGAGGCTGAACATACTTGACCTTTTTGCTGAAATTCGAAGCAAACAAGCATTTTTGGTGAGATTCAAACTCGTATTATCTATTTATATAATTTATAAATGCTTGCCGATAAAAGATTGGAGGGTAAGGGTTAGGGTCACAGGATGGTCTTTTGTCTGCTGCGTTTCCGCCCTGGTTTGAGTCGGCCTTCATTCGACAACCTGGTCAGCTGAAGTCCCTCCAACCCAATCATATTGATGTCGATTTAGCGCAGACGGCCCGCGAAGGAATTTTGACCGGCCACGAGTAAATAATGGGATACTATGTTTACTTTTTATGTCCTGATGATCTTTTGGTATGTCAATTTAGAATGACATAATTGAAATATATCTATGGCACATAATTATTACCACGGAGTATAACATGTAATTAAGACAACAATTACGTCAACTAATTATGATAAGTGTCATTACATTTCATTACAGTAGCCTCCTTTAATACACACATATATATGGTTTTTGGGAAATGACAATGTGGAG
>VCCN01000565.1:241026-254285 GCA_006491835.1 Architeuthis dux
TTTCAATTTATCACTTGAAATTCCCTTTTGGACATCCCAACCAGTTGTACAGCTCAATATCAATTGTTTCGGTCTTTGCAATGCTCAAACCATATCACGCTATTTTATACTTATATATGTTGAGAAAATATTTCTTTTTACTAGAAATGTAGCGAAAAATACATTTGCTTTTAACGTGTGCATATTCCCTGTGAACTCACTTCAACTTTAAAGTCATAAGTGATGAAAGCCCACGTAAATTTCCGTGCTTCTATAGAACAGCTAAATATGGCTGACCAAAAAAGAGAAAACCTCCTATTATCCATAATCATATGACAGGTAATATTCTATTTTATTTATAACTGAACAATCCGCTGTGTATGGATTAATTCAGAGTGTATCACGGTGATTGGTAGCAATTAATCTACTAATATAATACGTGTACGTCTATATCTTTTGTCTGTAACATTTGTCAAGGGAGATAACTTTTGGTTGGATATGAACAAGTACAAATGGATTTAATGTTATTTAAACTACGGCATGCCCGTTCAAAAAGGTGCATATTTGTCATGTAAAATAATTTCCCGTCCGTCATACGAGACTACGGCTTCGAAGTATTTCGGTTACTTCATATAATAATGAGACGCTGTTTTATGTTTATGGTGTCGTTAATAGCAATAATCAAAACAAAACAAAAATTATTACGTCATCCTTACATTTTTAAATCTATAAAACCACGCTCGTGAACGCTATGGCTTATTATATTTAGATCCTATAATTTTAGATAAAAGATCTATTTTAAATTATTTTTATTAGATTTCTCAAGAACCGCCAAATGATTGACACTGCTATGGCTGGTGTACTGACGAACATATCTGGCGAATATGAAATTCGTACAATGTACAGTTGTCGAGTTATTCCGGTGCATTCATACATACATACATACACACGGAGATTTTTCAAAATTATAATAAGAATATAACCGTCATTTTTGATGGCATGGGTAAACTTGTATGATTATAACTGAGCAAGCTTCTATATTTGTGTGCGATAGCAATTTATTAGCGAATAAAAGTGTGCAGTGTCTTCTCTTTTTAATCCAATTCCAGTATGATGTTTATAATAGACTCTTTATTCAGGAATAAATAATATCTTGTCAGTTAACGCTCGACAGAATGTAATACGTCCTTTGTTTGTCTAAGAAACTTTACGACGAGTGCCAGGCGACGATGGAGGCTGTCAAGAGCAGATATCTTCTGAAGCGCGCCAAGTCTTAGACTTTTGTGTGTCTGTTTGGTCTTTGGACAACCAATGAAAAATAACAGATATATAGAATACGCTTTTTATGATAAGACTGCGGGGCGCGTTTTCTGCTATTTGTATCTCTGCCAATGATGTTGGAAGAGGTATATGTATTATTCACTCGTGTCTGTCTGTCTGTCTGTCCGTCTGTCTCTCTCTCTACCTACACAATATCTCAAAAAGGTCTGGATGAATTTCAATTAAATCTTCTGGAACGGTAGTCCATGGGGTAAGGGAGAATTGGTTAAATCTTTGGATGGATCTGTCTGCTTGTCTGTCTGTTCACACGATATCTCCAAAAGTACTCAATGAATTTCACTGACCTTTTGTGAAAAGCTGAGCCATAGGCTAAGGGAAAGTTTCGGGACGGATTAAAGAATTCTTTTTACATTTAACTCTGCTGCATCGTAGCTATATGTCCACACAATATCTCCAATGATTCTCAATGAATTTCAATTAAATCTTTTGGAAGAATTGGTTAAATTTTGGGGCGGATGCGGGAATTTTCTTCAATTGAGGGATATCTTTTCCATTCATTTTTCATGCATTTGTGTATTCACTCATGTTTGTCCACACACTATCTCCAGAAGTTCTCAATTAATTTCAATGACATTTTGTCGACGGGTAGGCCATGGGCTAAGGAAGACGATTGAATTTTGGGGCAAATCCAGAAATCCTTACAGTTACTTCCCCTGCATTGTTAACTAGTTGTAAACTGATTTTCATTCAGTATTTAATGGCAATAGCGTTGGCAGAGGTATGCGCTCTCTTAGTGCCTTCTTGTTATATTATGCATTTTATGCGTGTCTCGCAACTTTATACAATTCTAGTGACAACGATGAAAGCAATCCAAACGCATTTATATTTCCGCCCAGCTTTTCGGGGGAACGTTATGAATTTAATTAAATGGCTCTACAATTCTGAACAAGTTGAGAATTGTTAGCTGTTTTTTCGATTCTCGTCAACACTATTGACAATTTGAGGCTTTTTATACTCTAATAGTGAATTGGATGATGATTCAAGCAATTCGTAGATGGTGATGAAGAAAGTGAAAGCAATGATTGTACTGGAGCGGCTGGTGAGATATTTCGCCGATATGACTTCACACAAAAATATGCCAGTCCCTATTGGTCAATAGAAATATTCGCCTTTACTATAAGAGAGTTAACACTTGAATAATTGTGCTTATTAAAATAGGAGTCGTTGGTAAAGGTGGTGGAATCTTTTTTGGTTATAAAGAAAAGAGATGTATGTATCGCATTTGACAACTATAAAACGTACTTTATTTCATTTTTTAAAATCTTACAAGCACAAACCCCGACCTAATTTTATGAATTTTGACTTTTTAAACTTTATTAAAAGGAGTTCTTGTATTTTGTATTATGACACTACAATATACTTTTCATTGTGATTCATGTAACAACTGGAAATAAACGATGACTCGTCTTCTGATAATGCATTGCAATAATCTTAAGCAATAGATCACATGACTGGAACTTGCTACCCGACACAACTTATGGACGACGCATCATCGTATTATATTTGGTAACATCATAATATTTTTACACTTTGGTTATGTACGTATCATCGTGCAATATTACAGAATCGTTTAGTATCAAGTGTGAGCCGTTGGGTTTATCGATTATTACAATGCGACTAACGACGTCAACTCATCCATTTGCAATACCCGAGCTCTGAAAAAGGTGATAAAGTGTTTCTTTCAAGGCTAATGTCTGGTTGGCGCAATTATATTGCAAGCTGGTTTGTCCATGGGAATTATTCGCAGCCATTAAATCGAGGAGAGCTTTCCATCCCAAGAGATATATTAATTGATAAAACCAATGAGTCAGCTTAATAAAACACAAGACTCCAAAGTACACAGAACGATTGATAAACTAGAAAGCACTCAGAGTGCATATCTCGGCCAATGCCATTGTCACTAAAAATCGGGAAGAAATTCCTGGATCCGCCACGAAATTTAATCATTTGTTCCTTGGCTCATGGCTTACCCTTCCATACAATTACATTAAGAATCTTTGGAAATGGGTAGAAAAATGCACTTTATACGATTACCCGCGGTCAAACTGTCAATTTAGCATCAAGAAAAGAGTTGTTGTATCCAGTTTACAATGATCCCCCTTATACACGGTTTCGCTTTCCGCAGTTTCCGCAGTTTCCGCAGTTTCCGCAGTTTCAGTTACCTGTAGTCCGAAGAGAAGTAACTAAATCATTGATCATCCCTTTTTACAATTCTTTTTGATCACCCCGAATACGGCATGCTGCAAAAAGACGTGTGTCTTAGCTTCAGATGAGTGAATAGTTGTCCTTCTTAGCCGGGTCGTTATGTCGGCTGGCACTAAGCTGGCGTCTCCCCGCTAACAGAATGGAGTCGGTATAGAATCCCTTTACCCTTAGAGACAGATAAATCACCCCTGGCCATTACCCTTATAGTCGGTTGCTGTCAGAAACTTTGGATTTTTTAAAAATAAACAGGACCAAATAAATTCAGAAATTTCACGATCTCGAAAATGGCTGAAGGTAAGGTCGAAAGCGCTCGATCTAATATATCATTCGGACAATATTTATATACATTCTCTTGCGTAAACAAGAAAGATTAACCAAAATGATGAGAAGGTTTTCCTTGTCCGTCGTATTTAACCAAACATGCATACATACTAAAAACCCGATATTTATGAGAATGTTAATATATACTTATTATATGAGGCTATAATCTCACGATCATTTGGAGTAGTTTTTACAAACTCCCCTTCCCATTTAGTAGTCTGAAAATAACCTTTATCCGGTTCATTGACCACAATAATAATATGCACATATTTTTTAATAATTCCACATAATGTCAGTTAATGTACCAAGACCCAAACTATACTTAATGCTCCAGTGAATCAAGAATATGTGGCTGTTATTAGATGCTAATTGGGCCATTGTCGATCTGTGTACATTCTTTAGGTTTCATCTTGGAAACACTCCTCTATCCAGTTGCATTATTTTTTCTCTTCATTCTTTTCAGCCAATTTGTTTTGACACAAAAACACATTAAATCTTTTATAAATGATAAAGAAATAATATAATGAAATACACTCTGGTTGTGTGTTCGTGTGTTCGCTTATTAGAATACTTGAATTTGGGGTGATAGTATTGGCACTTGCACCAAAATGCCATATCATGTTCTCTGGGCTAGGGTTTGGGTCAAACGGTTGACCGGGTCACACGGAAGTCACAACAAAGAAAATGCGTTCGACCAACCAGAGTGGTTTAAGGGTTGCCGGGATTTCAAATCGGCCGGCAGTTAGAGTCAGTTGGACAGACAACAAGAACGGGTCAACAGCTTCTCCCTACCCGCCGGGGTTAGGGATAGAGTCGTTAGAGTTTTTAACCGAAACAGAATTCAATGCCCCTTAGTGATCCGCGAACCGGTCCGGAATCGAAGCTATCAAAATGTATTGTTTACCTCCACAGACAAACCCATCCCCGTAAATGTACAACACAACGACGCGACGTCACATTGGCGAGAAGGAATACCGGCATTATTCTACAATAATCTTTACTTAAGTGATTTACATTTTTACCGAAAACTTAGGTCCTTCTTAGGTGATATAGTCTAGTATTATTACCCCAGTGGTCGGTGTTCGAGCCAAAGTTAAACGCTAGGATTTTGAATGCTGATTTTCAATGCAGGCGGTATAGAGGGGACCTCTCTCATTGGTAGATTTGTGTAGATTTGTTTAGCAGTCGTTCACACCGGTGCCGGGCAAATATAGGTTCTCAACTAATAAATGTCTTTATAATTATTATATTCTGTCGGATATAAAATTATACATCATTTGATTTCATATTAATATATATATATATTATTTGAGAACCTATATTTTCCCGGCGCCGGTGTGAACGGCTGCTAAACGAGCGGCCTAAATCGTAAATGTGAATAAAGGAACTAGTTCCGTGCGTGAAACGAACCCGCGTCCACCCTGGAAGCAACATTACACGCAGGCTCTGCTCTACCGATTGAGCTAACGAACTTCTCATGGTAGGCAGGAGTCCCTTAATCGTAACATATCATGCTTGGCCTCGTGGATGAGGATTTGGGAGAGGACTCCACGCCTATCGCAGGACTATCGCCGGTGGCCGACAAGGCCCACGCGGGGCGGACAGATTTTTCAACATCGGCTGCAGGGGAAGGACTGTTTATTGGCGGGAAAACCTCATCTGCTCTGATGTGTGTGTATGTGTGCATGTGTGTGCATTTGGGTGTATTTCCATATGTGTTTGTGTTTGAGTATGCAAATATGTGAGCATGTATGTGCGCGTGTGTGTATGCATTTGAATGTACGTGTTTATTTGCATATGCGCATGTCTTTGAGTATGTACATGTTTGCCTGTGTGTGTGTGCTCGATGCCTACTATTATAATGGTCATTTCCTATTCAAAGAAAAGGATGCTTTTATTGACGAGAAATAAATGACGTCATTGAAAACGGAAAACACTGATGCGCTGTGTCTTCTTACAGACGATCGTCTGTACGCAACCATTTCTCATCTGTTTCCATGGAGCAGGCCGATTCTTCATCCCCGACTCGTCTCGAACAACTGTCGACTTTGATTCCCTCCCTCGCAAAATGACCATCATTTCTTGAAAAGATCTAATTATCTCTTTACAAAATAAGGCGACACACGTTTGATTTATCTTTTTCCTAGATATCTGTAATACACAGATATTAAAGACCAGCCATTCCTAACGGGGGCATATGACCCCCTTGGAAACCCTGTCACATTTGAAACGGGGTCATAGACTGAAATAATAATGAATAAATTTCTGTCAATCTGTCCGTGTTGTATCCCTGTTTGACGGGGGCCCCTGGTACCTGAGAATAGCTCTCAAGGGGTACACTGAAAAAATGGTTCTTTGGACCAACTTAACAAAAATACTCTTTAATTTGTTACACCTAAATTTGTTAGTTTCTTTCAAATTATATTTACTAGACTAAATATATTTATCTAGTAAATATAATTTGAGAGACACTAATACATTTAGGTGTAACAAAGTAGAGTAATTTTGTTAAGTTGGTCCAAAGAACCATATTTTTTTTTCAGTGTATATGATTGCTATTCTAGGCCAGTGGATCCCAAAGTGAGTGATAACGACTCCCTTAGAGGCGTTGGGAGGGCACAAAAGGACGACATTCAATGACGAGATGTAACGTTTGATTTATCAAAGATCTCCAAAGAAAAACGAAAATAATCCTTGTTTCTATGCGTTAATGAAATAACAACTGTTGATTCCAATGTGTAGATCTTTCATCTAATTTTTTTCTAGAAGTAATCTACGAGTAAATGTTTAATTTTTCATCCAATAGTGCGGCCTGTATGTCCGATACATATTTAGCCAGCCAGTCAGACCCACTTAAAAACTGAAGACAACTATGTTGACAGTTTTGGTGACAGTTTTGGTGACAGTAATGGTTGACTGATTCATAATGGTTAACATCTACAATCAGTGTTGCCAATTCATAAAATATTTTCGCGCTAGTTTGACTGCCGAAAAGCGCTAGATTCTTTAAAATAGCCAGAAATGGCAAAAAAAACCACCAGAAAGACGCTATAAATGGTCAAAAATAACAATAAAATGGCCAAAAATGGCCAAAATGTTTTAGGCGAAAACGCGCTAATTTAGCGCTTTTTTGCACTGCCAAAACAAGAAACGCGCTAAATCTAGCGCGTAACGCGCTGAATTGGCAACACTGTCTACAATACTAAGAGACACGTTTCTTCCTCTGCTCCCTTTTCTTTTTCTTCTTTTTGGGATCGTCAGGTTGCCAGCGATGTGCTTCAACTACGAAAGGAACACTAGGCTGAAAAAGTTCGAGAACCCCTGTTCTACACTATGCCAGTCAGTAGATAAGAATAAATGTCTTAGATCCGATATCAACTCTCAAAGTAATGCTCGGTATTTTAAGAATGTAAATCATTACTCAAGTATAGCTTACTTGTTCAACATTCACATAATACTGGGTTAGTGAGCCGTTTGTTTCGTCAACGCATCTCAGAGGCAGACATCTTATGTTTAACATGACAACTCACTGCTCTAAATCTATTGTGACTAGGCATAGTCACATCTGGTTGTAAATCAAAAGAGAGACCATGTCTTTCGGTATAGGATTATTGATTATTGGAGGATGCGTGGCGTTAAACACCTTTCTATAAGCATAGCAGAAAGTTATATTGATATGATAAGCACACAGAAAGTTATATTGATATGATAAGCACAGTCATCACACAAATAAATTTAAATTAAACAGCACCAATAACAAGAAAAGAAATATTCAAGACAAATCTTGCACGTAATCAGTAGTGCCATGGGTGCAGGGCCAGAGTTAGGTATCTACTAGAACAGTGATTCCCAACAGGGGAGTAGTCCAAGGGGAAATAAGGCTATTAAGTAAAAAAAGAATAAAAGTCCAGTCTAAAGATAGGGTTTTCTGCACTTCTATCAATCAAGTCGAAGGCTCGAAATAAGCTCCAAGCTGAGAATGATTTAAGATGTGCTTTCTCACAAATAGACCCACAAATCGAAGAACTAGTAGCAAAAAAACAAGAACAGAGATCACAGTATATCAGTTACGATAGCAGAATTCTTCTTTTTATTTAAAATAAACTATAATTTCAAATGATGTGTTCTAATTATGTTCGCTTGCTTTCTTTGAGTAACAAATACACAGCAGCAGCTGTATAATTATAGAATTAAACTAATTCTTAGTATGAAGCTATCTAATTATATATGAAATAAATTTATTATTGGAAATTATTCTTTGTTGCAACTTAATGAATGGAAGGCGGGGGAATACTAGTAATCTTATTGACAAAAGTAGCAAATGACTCGAAAAGGTTGGGAACCACTGTACTAGAACAATATACCGCGTGTATTTGTATATTTATTTTTTGTCTGTAACACCCCATACTTTATTGTATGACGGCTCACTAAGAAATATATTGACTTACGCGGTACACTTGTAAAAATGAAATGAATTAAAAATGATACATACTCATCACCCCTTTTTTTCCTTTCATCTATCGCATGTTAAAACCTTCTAATAATAGTCAGGACTTAACAAATATCAAATAGGTGTATAATAGATCTACCCCGAGTCTGTGGATGACTTGAAAATACATTGATTTCTGACAGATTTTGAAGCTCTATTATCAAAAGTTCCCTAAACAGCCTTTTGTTTATAATTATCTTCATCAATTAGCTATCTGAATATCATCATGTATCCATCAATTAAATAGTTCACTTTTTACACTAGGGGTATTTTCCAGCGATCTAAAGGGCATACACTAGTAAGCTAAATCAGTTACGGCATCATAATCCGCAGGGACATCACATAATTTAAAACATATATTGTCAAGTTTTGCGAGACTTTCTGGCGTAATCTTGTCCAAGGGGCCTCCGATCTTTATATAGCCTGTGTGCCTCACCAAGTCTAAATCCAGCACTGCATTGGTGAGCCATAAAGTCGTGAGTTTGTTTCCCCCAATGACAACTGACCTTCAAGCGTAGCTAAAAGCCAGGCTTCGAATGGTGACTTTGGAGACGAGCAAATATGCTGCTAAGATTAACGTCCCTGTATAAATCCAGAACATAATACTTGTGCGCATGAGCATCTATAAATTGTCTATGCCGGCGTATCCAACCCGTTTGTGAAATCCCAAGTGACAGACTACGAAGGCGATTGTGTTAGTGTTTATATTTGTTCATTTGACAAAAGGAAATGTATGATTTATATCACTTAGAAAAAGTCTTTTATTTTTCTTCCATGAAGTATTATAAATCATTATTATTTACATTTTTATGACTACTTTTTACCTTCATCTTCAATTTTATTAGTTGCGTTTTATCGCAACTTTTGCTCAGACCGCAGTGAGCAAATTGCGTTGATCTGAAAATAAAGAATAAGACTCCGGTGGGACTCAAACCTACATCCCCTAGCCAGGGGAAGCATCATTTAGCGCGGTCTGCTTTACCAATTACACCACCGAGCCTTAACTGAGAGCAGAAGCTCGAAATAACACCCTTAAACCCATTCTTTTTTCCGATCGGTGGTTACATTTCTGGTAGTTATAGTATTTAATACATTTCTCAGTTTTTTATTTTGTTAGATCAAGAATCCTAATTATTTAATTTTTTATGACTACTTTATCCCTTCATCTTAAATTTTATTAGTTGCTTTTTATCGCAACTTTTGCTCAGATTGATTACCCTCCGACAGTGAGGATCAAATTAGCGTTGATCGGAAAATAAAGAATAAGCCTAAGGATGTGGGTTCGAGTAAAAATAAAGAATAATCCTCGAGAATCCGGCCTTGTGTACATTGGGGGTCCGCAAGAGGGTGCAAATGCACCCCTTTCCCTGAAATGTACTACAACTCATTTAATTTACTCATCTACTCTACTCATTTACAATAATAAAGTAATATAAGTAATCTATTAAAAAACATCTCTGAAGAATAAAAATTCCAGAATTTGTAAATTATTGTTGTTATTACTATACTAAACAAAGAACATATATTGACGTATTGACAGCTACTTCTTTTACTATTTTTACACCTCTTCCCCATATACAAACAGAATTAAAATTCTAAAATTACTTCCCAATTTCGAAACTTTGTTTTTGTATAACTTCTGATTCCTTTGGGCTATTAAGACAGAATAAATAGTTGTCTGATCCTCAGTCTGTGATCTTTCAGAAAATGTATTAATTGATTGATTACTCTAATAATTGCACAATCGGAAATGAAGAATAATCCTCCCCCGCCCCCGGAAATATATCCATTTGCACCCCCCTGGAAAAGTGTCTGCGGACACCCACTTCTGTGTGTATGTGCGTAAGTGAGTGAAAGGGGTAGTGTATGCATATAGGTTTTCCTAGTAAGAGCCATAAATGATGTGAATGCGTCCATTATACCTACATTTTTCTTCGTACTGTTTTGAAATATAAACCTTTTATGAATGAATGGCTTTAAATAAATCAGGTTCTATAATCCATCGTACTTCTTCCTTCGGTGAGACGCTGATAACACGTCTGCCTGGTTTTCGCCTCAAAGCAAAATCATTAATTTTGTTTTATCAGTCTTTTAAAGGTTGTCGTTGGACATAGGCCATCCCCAAGCAAGTGTAAGACATGAGGGCTGGTGGGCTTTACCCTGCCACGCCGGCCCTGTTGGTTTTTTGGGTTTTTTTTTAAGTTTTACGAGGGGAGTTCTGTTTACAATGTAACTATAATGATACAGACTTATCTCATTCTAAAATTGTAATTCTTTTAATAATTTTAATTTTTTAGGGTTAGAGTTAGGGAACAGTGTAGGGAAGATGGTCCCGATTGTAAAGTTTCACACACTCACTCACTCGATGTTAAAAACGGCGCAAAAATAAAAACAATTTTATTTATTAATAGCACGAACAATATAATTTATGTATTTACTTCTGTTTTTCTTTAATTAATTCTCTTCCCAGGGGCGTTAGTTCGAAGAGAACACAGACCATCTCAACCGGAGTTTGAACACACACACGCTGTATAATCTATGTCATCCATACAGTAGTCCTAAGTGAAATACTAGGCGTTATGCACTTTATAACAGTGCCAAATGCTTGAAGCCAAGGCACCAAGCAGGACGACCTGTTGACTATCGTCTCAGTCAACGAGCTGATTTACTGATAACGAGATAGTTCAGTGTATATACGCATATAAGCACACATACATAGATATATAAATAAAAACAAGTTTGTCTCGATATTGGAAGTCTGTAAATAAGCTATAGTTGTAATAAAAGTCCATAGTTGTACTCGTGTACATTCACACACGCGCAGTTCCATGCGCACACACACATATACACACACAAGCACACATACACGCATACACACGCACCGTATATATATATATATATATGTCATTCCATATCAAATATAACTTTTTTAATACCTTTTCTAGAGAAAATTCAACTCTGAAAAATGTAACTTGATTGAATCACCGGAACAGAAGTTATGACAAATTGAAATTTGCTTAAATTTACATGTCGCTGGCCGCAAGCATGATTTGCCAGATTTGGCACTTCATAACTATGCTATTTAAAAAGATATCTAGCTGAAATTTGAAGACCCTGGTGCATCGATCATTTAAGGGCAAGTCCAGGGTAATAACACAGTGGGAAGTGTTTCGAATTAAGTGTATTGTCTGAAAAAACAGCCCTGAGCAGCAAAACTATATTCGAGGAGGTTGATCGAGGAAACATGTCAAGCCTGATATTCAACCACATTTGAAGCCAAGATACAATGTGAAACGTTTGAAATGGGCTAGAAAGTATTTGAAAACTTACTTCGATGTTGTTCTTTTTACTGACGAGTGCCGAACTATCCTTGATAGACCGGATGGGTGGAGTGTGTGATGGGTTACAAAGGACGAGAAGCATCCTGTACGACTAAGGCGTCAGCAGGGCAGCGGAGGAGTTATGTTTTGGTCTGGAACTGTAGGAGACGAGTCGGTTGGACATTGGTGTGTACCAGATGGAGTAAAAATGACTTCCTGGCTTATATTGATTTTTTAAAGGACAATTTTCAGCCTTGGTTTCTGAACAAGTCTCTTGGCCTACGTACAGAACCTATCCTCATGCAAGACAACGCCTCTTCGAACAGTGCGCATGCAACGGTCAACTAAATGGTAGATTAATGGACTGGTCATTATTTTCCTCCAGATCTCAATCCATTTGAAACTCCCTGGAGTATCCTCAAGAGAAAGGTGTATGAAGATTGGCATCAGTTTGCGACCAAAGAAGTCTTATGACAAGCTATTGTGAAAAGTGCGGAAGCTATTACAACTGAATAAATTCAAATTTAACAAAGTCAATGGATGATCGACTAATATCTGTGATTCGTGGTCATGGATCTTACATTTCAAAGTAAACGATTTGTATCAGATGTTTTTGTTTTCAAAATTGCATGTTGTTAATTTATAGGCTTTTTAGTATTTCATGTACATGAGTTTTTATAGCTTGTTGCATCTTTCTCCATTTTGTGTGCCATTTAATGATTTAATCAATATATAGTTAGTCTCTTACTGTGGTTTTATACCCATGCTTAATAATTTGGAACAATAGAAATAGAGGAATTGAATAAAAATATCTCGTATTCTTCACAACCTTTATATTTACGTTCAATATTTGCAGGCATTGCATAATGATGCTACGCGAATATTTGTGTGAAAATTCATTTAAATTCTTTCTCTGTAACAGAATTAAGAAGGGAAAAACGTATTTGAATAATAATTTGACACGCATTGTATATATATATTAGGAGGATTAAGCATTTACTTTTCTCAAAAATACAAACTGAAAAATTGAGATTCACTAGCCACCTCCCACGCAAATCTAAATTCGCGTTGTCTCAACAGACACACATGCACGCACACGCACACACAAATACATTTCGTTTTTTGAAATCCCCGTCAAAAATGTACCTCCTCGAAACTGAAAGGTAAGCAATCTGAAAAAAAAGAAAACGAGATCAACACCATTGCAAGGTATTCCTGATATTTAACAGTACCTTGTTGACAGATCTTTCAGCCAAATTCGTCCGGCATCCCGAGTAATTCCGAATCCGAAAAGAAAAGTTTCCTTACCTGGAAAAAGAGAAAGAAAGATACTGTTAGAATCAAGAAGATACAGAGAAAACTGGAATACAATGTTTAATCAGCTTTACCGTTAGTAAAATTGAGTTACTATTCTTCGAGAAGATTGGTAAACAGACATGAATTGAGTTAAGGACTGCAAAGAGATGCCTATTACAACAACATCGATATTAGAACAGGATTTGATTTGGAAGTAGAATAAAACGAAAGGAGAAGTCAATAGACCAGAAATAAGAGAGAGGGGGGAAGAGAGAGAGGGGGTGAAAAGAATAATGAAAACTGTATTA
>VCCN01000565.1:254385-270294 GCA_006491835.1 Architeuthis dux
ACTGCTGCTGAAAACCCGTCCACAAAAATATTCGTTCGCGAATCAAGACATTGATATATAAGTGGGAGGGGGGTTGAGTGGCAGCGCATGAAAAGTGCCCAACAAACCATTTATAAAGTTGATATTTCCGTTATTTTTAGAGCACCAATGCTCGGGTTTTTTTTTATTTTGAAGCTTGAACATTTCATAAATCATAATGCATAGTGTTCAAACTTCAAAATTAAACAAAACTGAGCATTGTAGCTCTAAAAATAACGAAAATGTCAACTTTTAAAAATGGTTCGTTGGGCACTTATCATGCGCGGCCACTCATACATATATTTTGTTTTCCAAAACACGTATTGGTACTACTGAGACGAAAAGCATGGTATGTAGGGAAAGAAAGGTTGGTCAGTCTTGTATGAGTGTGTGTATGCCCGCGCGTGTACGCGTGTGCGTGTACGCGTGTGTTCGCGTGAGCGTAAATAAAGACGAGCTTCAGTCAGTGAAACTGATGCGCTGTTAATCGGATCCTTTGCACGTGTCTCCTTGATGATAAGCCCGAGTTGGCCATTACGACATGTCAGTTGCAGAGACAGAGAGAGAGGCGGGTGGATCCACCCTCTTCGCATTTGTTGTTCCTCACTGCGTCCTTTCAGCAAAAGAACGGATTCGGATTACACGGCTGATCGGTTCCTGGTAATTTATTTGCAGAACACAGTTTAACGACAGCTGGTGCAGGATGTGAAACTGGATACGATCCAGAAGCCGGATCAGAGCAGTTAGTCATTCACAGGATGAATCTTCCGAAGTAATGCCGGCAAGCAGACAACCACGGTTGTTGCAAAGCCCCCCGGCGGTAACTGTAGCAACAGTTGTCTAAGCTAGACTAGATGACGGACGCGTGATTCTCTTGTTAGCTTTTTATTTGTATTCTTTTTTTAAATTATTTTTTCAATGAATAATATAATACAGAAAACAAAATATTTAACCCATTCATGCGCACTGACGTTTCATAACATATGCTCTGTTTATACATTATATAAATTCGATATCATCAGTGGCAGCAGCTTGTTAATGTCCGATCTCTCTATCGCGGGCGTTGCTGCGCTAATATCTCCTGAACCGGTCTAAAACGTCACGTCATATTATTTTCTGCCGGCCACAATTCCGCAGATGATCTCTAGGGATCCATATTGTGAGTCGTGATGTCCAGCGGTTGTCTGACATGACCAGCCCATTGCCATAATTACTCAGATCATAAATACGTAGCAAATCTCTAACACAATTTAATCAGTAGAAATCTCTATAGTTTAATCGTAGGTATATGCGAAGCATAAACTAATATAGTACAGTGAGATGCCATGGAATGAGTTTGTGCACTGTGTGACTGTCATTGAATGAGCTTTCGAACTATGTGACCGTTGCATTCAGAATGAACGAGCCTGCCCATTCCCCAAATCTTGTGCAGGGTGTTTTGGAGGCAAAACATCGCATCACCCAGGTCTGTCAACCCCGACCCCTACAGTTCGAATTTTGCTCCCTGCAACTTATGGCTTTTTCCAAATTTAATATGAACCGTGGACGAGATTAAGGACGAGGCAGATGATGGTGATCCCGAAACAGAATACTTTGCAAACTGTTTTGAAAAGTGGAAGGAACGCTGAGATAAATGTGTTAGGCCACAAGGTGAGTACTTTGGAGTGGACTAGGTCGCTCTTACCCTAGGTAGGCCTTTTTTTTCCTTAATAATAAATCGCTGGACACTCTCCGGACAGACCTTATACACGCATGTCTTTAAAGTAAACGTTTTCAACTCTTCATTATGCCGTTCATGTTCTACTCTCAATTATATAACAAAACAGACGACCGTTTCACGAGTGAGACTCGCATAAAACAAAAGAGTCGTTTGCAACGAAGATAATCAATAAGATAAGACTGGTTGCTGACCAGCGTGTAAAATTCATTCACTTTTGATGCCGAAAAAAAAAGAGTGATGGAAAGATAAAAGCTACAAGGCTTGGCATTGAATTCCCATTTGGTCTCTCATGCACGCATGCTGAAATTCAATTAGATTATCATCTAAATCTGTTCGGTAATCTGAAAACGGGAGAGAAGGCCTTCAAAGCGGCGCCGATAGCATGACTGGCCATCATGAATCATTGATGACAAATCGGATCTGTCCCCTGGGAGGGTAGACTACCGAGTACGTCAGGTTCATGAATTTATAATATATTTAAATTATTCCCATGTCCAAGCAAAATGGCGGATAGACCACTTTGTGTGCAACATTTATACACACACACTCTCTGACACTCTCTGTCAATCTCCCTCTATCTTCCCCCTTTTCTCATTTTTCTCTCAGTTTGTGACTTCACCTCTCCCTTCAATTCCCAATCTATATGTAATACCGCTTAGTGACTAAGATGGTAGCGAGTTTATGTCGTATACGAACAGTCAGGGTTTGGGTTCATATACCGTATATGCATGTTTATAAGACGGTCATTTAATTTAAGATAGAACATATGCAAGTATTACACTGCATCCTATGATCTGATAATATGACCAGGGGGCCGTCAACCGAAGTTCGATATGGACAGTTATGGGGCTTGGGTGAGTTGCAATGAGTGGTAGTCCTACAAATACCCTTGTAAACCATTTGTCGTATAGGCTGCCATACATGGTAAACGTCAAACATTTCGAATGTTGAGTTTTAAGATGAGCAGGTTTTCCCTCTTGTGACACTGGATATTCTGTAACCGCGTGTTTTAAATATCTATGTATTCATTACGCCAGTAATCTTAAATATTTTTGTTAATTTCCATGTTTCGCATCCGTAAGTCATGGCTGGTATTATGCAGCCATTGTATACTTTACGTTTTGGCACATTGGCAAAATGTCTCTATTCATACCGAAAGCTTTCCAACCTATCGTTATGCGTCGTTTTATTTCGCAGACATGGTCTTTCTCTACCTTTTGGGGGACTTTATCGTTGAACATTACTTTTCTCTTTGTTCTGTTTATCTTTAAGCCTACTTTTCTACTTTCCCTATTTAGATCGGTTAGCATATATATTAATCAATATATCTATCAGTCAGTCAGTCAACCTCTCTCTCTCTCTCTCTTTCTCTCTCTCTCTCTCTCTCTCATTCACACACACACTCTTTCCTTTTCTATTTATCTCTCTCTCAAGTTCAATTTCCAAGTGAACATCTGGGGGGAAATCGTTTGAACAACATTTCCAAATGTTGAATTGTTATATTTCTATATTTATGGAAAAATATTTGTAATAATTCAGAGGATAAAAACCTGAGCTATTATCACATTTGTTTTCTGACTTTATGAAAATCCATTGTGGCGCTATCACTCTTCAATGTCGGATACCTCCAAAGAATTGTCAAGGTTTAAAAATGTGTGGTTAGAATATCAAGCCAGGTAAACACCTTTCCGCAATTATAAATAACAGTCACTACTGTCAATAATTACTTGAATCTTTGTAAAGTTCTATTTTAAACAGGGGCGTTCCAACCTACTTTGCACTTTAAGTGAGGGGGTTTGTCTGGGGCCCGTATTAAGGTGGGGGGTGACTGCATAACTCTACCGAATTTCCCATGCTCATCAACTGTCGACATACTGTATTGTAATGAAATACAGTGTCTCAAAAGAATTCTTTTTTTTATCACAGTTGAAATATTTTCCACATATCACTCCACAACAGAAAACAGTGTGTGTATGCGTGCGCGCGCGCCCGAGAGAGAGAGAGCGAGAGAGACATACAGACAGACAGACAGACAGATATCAGTGTCTGATTTATATATTTGGAAATTTAACGTTAGCTATCGTATAACCTTGAAAATTGATGGCTATAGTCAAATAGTCACCATTTGGGATTTAGCGTTGAAATTTTAATTAGGATAATTTGTTGCTTGTGCCTTTTATTGTTCAAAAGATATCATTCGGGGGGGGTTGTACCTTGGAACTACCCCTCATACAAGCACACTATTATTTATTTTTTAATGAAACGATTAAAAAATAAAGAAAATTATGAGCAACCCGCTTCAGGGCAAATCTGGGAAGATTTTGCCAATTACGTAACTGATACAATTACAAAAGAAAGGAGAATTACAATGCAACAAATATTTCTTTTCTGTGGCTACAGCTCTTCTTATAGTACTAAGACTATAATTACTATTATAACTACGAGAAACATAAAAGCTCATTGGCTACCAATTCATTCTCCTTGAATACTAAATAAAGACTAGTTTACACATGCTCTCAAAAAATGACGTATTTAAATGATTTTGTAATTGCACTGTACTTAAAAATACCCAAAACATCATCTTGCTCTGCTACCCAAAACACTGGTTTATTGCTGGGTTTAGGTTATTCATGTGTTCTCAAATTTATATGTATCTATGTATCTATCTATGTATCCGGACTTCGCCCAGCCCTAACTTGAAATTTTTCAGACACACTACCCTCAAACAGTGTTGCCAATTTAGCGCGTTTCGCGCTAGATTTAGAGCGTTTCTTGTTTTGGCATTGCAGAAAGCGCTAAATTTTTCGCCTAAAACATTTTGGCAGTTTTGGTCCATTTTCTGGCTATTTTTGACCATTTTTAGCGTCTTTCTGGTGGCTTTTGGCCATTTAAAAAATTTAGCGCTGTTTAAGTGCTTTTCGGCAGTCAAACTAGCGCGAAAATATTATTTGAGTTGGCAACCCTGCCCTGAGTAGGGAACATTTTTTTGTTGTTTATTGAAAATGCCCCCAAAATAGATTTTTAGAGAGGGGTTCAATATGCAATGTAATTTTATGCTAAATTGGTCACTAGTTTGTGCCCGCTTGTTTTTTTAAAATTCAGACCTTTTTTTAGTGATCACAGCCCAACACAGGGCGATATAAGTAACTTATTCATTGATCACCTTTTTTTCCAACTTTTAATTGATCACTCCCAGCACAGTATATATGGGTGGCAGTGATTAATAATTTCCCTTGGAATGCTAATTGTCTTGTTTATGTTCAACCAGAATAATCCAACATCTTTTGCGCATTTTAATTAAAAAATAAATAATGGCGATTACTCTCTAATTAATATTTAGTAGTTGTGTCTCTTGACAAATGTTACAGAGAGAAAATATAGACCATCACGTGGCTTATTATAGAAGTAAATGTTTTTGGGACTGTTTTATTGTGAAAAAAGGTTCGTTGCAAATTAGAACAGTTTGAGATCCAAAGTTTAACCTTATCGAATATTAGAGAAAAATAAATACACACGCACACACACATCGACAGATAGATAGGTAGATAGATAGATGAGAGGGTGCTACCCAAACGTTTGTGGAATTTGAACAGAACGTACGAATCAAATGTAGTTAGGACTTTTGCCGTTACCCTTTGTGAGCAGTAAACCAGACTGCAAACAGCAGGCAAGCGACTACTTCGAAGGAGAAAGCGGAAACTAGGCGTTCGGGTAAGTAATCTTTTCTAGTCTTGGAAACTTTGCACTTATATGCTTTTAAGATGTTGTAGAAAGATAACGCTGTCAAAAATATGAATATCCCAGAATTTCCCCGGCACCCTGTTAGCTACGGGTCCCTAGGCTTAAGCCCACTCAGCTTTATAGCATAACCCGGCCCTACCACATTATGTATCTCATATGATCGTGTCCTAGGAATTTCTAC
This sequence comes from Architeuthis dux, assembly GCA_006491835.1. NCBI lineage: Eukaryota > Metazoa > Mollusca > Cephalopoda > Oegopsida > Architeuthidae > Architeuthis > Architeuthis dux. Next base: position 260,046 of record VCCN01000565.1, read on the forward strand.
AGATATAGCTAACAAAGTCTGCGCCATGTATGATGAGGAAGGAGTGGTTTGTCCCCCGCCCCAAACTTGCAAGGAACATCTTTACTGTGGCAGCAGTAGACAATATTGATCACATCCTGAGTTCAACAACTGCCAAATATTCTTTTCATGGGACAGATATATCCATGATGCAACAACCATCAGTTGGAAATGAAGGAATATCACGTGTTATTCCAGTGATAAGTGAGACAACCCAGAAGAGCAAAAACACCCTAGCACTTCCTGCATCATACACATGTGTGCCTCTAGTTGTCCTACCTAGACCTGATCCTACTGTTCCCCCCATGTAAATGGTTATGCAAGAGAACCTCGTTTTCTATCTCTTGGATTGTCAGAGGAAAATGACTGGTTACATCGTCTTAAAAATCTGCTGCAGAAACCCGAGCTACCCAAAAGAAGACTTCGTTTCATGGGTTGCTTACCATGCTTCAGTGCATCAAGATTCTATATCTCCTACAACAGTAGTAGCCTTCATACCTCTTTTCCTAGAGTGCACACATTCAGTCACCAAGATACACCATGTAATGAATGTTGTTGAAAGATAACGGTGTAAGAGAATTTTTCTTTTCGAAAATGTATACAGTCCCAATGCATCTACGATTGTATGTCATGCAAGTCAGTTGTTTTCCGATGGCTGTACTGTACTGTACTCTACTGTGTTCAGAGTTTTCCATGTTTTACACAGAATTTGATTTCAGAGACAGACATACATATATATATATATATATATATATATAGAGAGAGAGAGAGAGAGAGAGAGAGAGAGAGAGAGGGGGGGAATACACATACTGAGGAATCACAAATAAAATAATGGGTGGATAAAGCAAGAAATCGTGCACTATGTGTTAAAAAGCATGTAACCTGGTACACATATGTAGTTGTCCCTTACTAATTATTTTTAGATATGGATCCACGTCAACATTGCACCCTGGTGGCTGTTGTTGAACGTTCTTTTTCAAAATGGCCACCCAGTTCATATAAACATCATATAAGCATGAACCGGATACTGGATACCTCAATCCAAGTCAGGTTCCAGTGTGGTAGTGGGCCAACCACTAATCGCTATAGAAAAGACTATACAATGGAACTTCCCTGCTACACATAGAGAAGATAAATATGTAATAATGTTTGCTGGATTACACATTGAAATTGCAGCTCTTAAGATCATAGGTGATTGGCGTGACAGCAGTGGCTGGACAACTGCTATCTTCAGTGCTGGTATTGGTACAAGTGGGGTAGCTGATTCTCTGCTGAAATTCACACATGTAACCCGACCCAGAGCCGCTGCTCTCTCTGTATTCCAGCATTATGCAGATGGCAGATACACAACCACTGTCACAGATGAAGAGCAACAATTGATATTGCAGCCTGAAGGGAGATAATGTCAGCCGAACAACCACAGTTCCTATACTGGCCACTTGTTCTGAATTACAGCTTTGCATTCATCGGATTATTGAAGCAATCAGGAGGGTAGATGTTCCCCCGTCCTTGGAATCACCTGTTTTGTTCATTCCATGAGTATTCAGCTTGGACACGCGAAGGACATCCTAATAAGAACATCAGATACAGATGTGGCGGTACTCATTGTGTCAAACCTTCACAAAGTTCCAGCAAATGAAATATGGATATCACTTTGTACAGTGAAGCATCCACAGATACATAGCATCACATGAAATTGCTGCTGGACTGGGTCCATCAAAGGGTTCAGCATTAGCGATGTTTCATTCATTTACTGGGACGGACACCACCCCCTTCTTTGCAGACATAGGCAAATGCAGAGCATCGGACACATGGACTGTATTTCCCGATTTCACTGATGAATTCCTGCAACTGGCAGATGCCCCTTCAGATATCCTTGACAACATATTTGATTTGATGGAGAAATATGTGGCTGTTATGTACGACAGGACATGTGGATTGTCCAAAGTAAATGAGGCAAGGCTGCATCTCTTTGCAAGATAATCCAGACCGTAGGCGAACATTCCACCAACACAAGCAGCTCTTCAACAGCATGTGATCAGAGTAGTCTACCAAGTAGGACATGTATGGGGGGAAGTTCTGCAAACTGGTTTCCAAGTCCTGCAGACTGGGGCTGGACTGAAAAGGATGGCTGATGGAAATCAAAGTGGACAACCGTTTGACAAGCTCAAGACACATGCTATGAGCTGATACATTGCAACTGCAAAATAGCATGCAAGAGTGTGTGCAAGTATTACAGAGCCAGTCTCCAATGCACAACTCTTTGCTACTGTGAAGGTAGCTGTTTCCATGAACGTACTAAAACATATATGTTAATTTCCTTTTTGAGTTTTGATATATAAATAAATGTTAAGCTATATTACATAGGGAAAGTAGTTATATTAACATCAGTTCTGGCACTATGAACTACAATATAATAGTTACAGCTTATGTTAGATTTAATAGATATGACTAATGATTTAATTATGTTTTATTATTTCTTTATTACAATGTTTCAATTTCTGCTTATTATTTTGTTTCTTTTTTTGCTTTTTAAAATTGAAATAAATATTTAATCTACTGTTCCGTTATCTAGTGACATTGCTGACTTTAAATCCATATATTTAGTTCCCAAAATCATGCTTATATGATATATAGCTCAAAATATATGGGTGTTTATATGAACTGGGCGGCCATTTTGAAAAACCTTCAACAACAGCCACCAGAGGGCACTGCTGATCTGGACCTCTGGTAACTACACATATGTACCAAATTTCATGCTTTTAACTCAAAGTGCACAATTCAGCAATATTCCTCCTTTATTACTTTATTTCCTTATTAAATGTATGTATTTTCGGGACTGTGTTGAATTAACTGGCAAGTTAAATATGGATGAAGAAAATTATTGCAATGATACAATTATTTCCACCGGTTTTATTTCATAATAATTTTGCTCATAAGTCCCTTGACCGTAGACGCCGTCAGAGGGACCTGAGGGCAGAAGAAACTGAGGTCCTCCTTCCAGGCCAGTATGTCTTTGGTATGCACCGAGAGTGCTGGCATGGTCATGTCTGTCCACCCTTTCACGTTATTGGACCAGAAATATGTCTTTTAAAAATGTGTACTTCAATTTATTTGAGGATTTATCATGTCACATAGAGATAGATTATTCAGCTATAAAGGACTTTACGTTAAATCAGATCATAATTTTCTGAATATTTCATATTTGTTTTGATTTGTTTGGAAATAATAACTGAATACAAAAATAGAAGGGCCCCAAAGAGATGTTATGCACGCGGTCCGATCAATGTTAAATTCGACTCAGGGACCAGCACTTCCGTTGCTGCCATCGACGCTTAAGTGATTTGTAACAAAACAATAGATGCAAACCGCTCATCAACGCATCAGCCGACATTCGTGTTTCTATAACATATCTAATTGTCCATTTTATTACATCCATTGACATTTAATACTGTCCAGAGTCATTCCCAAATCGACCAGGAAGTCATTATCTCTTCATAAATATTTGATGCATTCTGTAGGAGAAAAAAGACTTACAAAATCAATCACTCCCCACTTGAGATACTATAACATAAAAACTGCTCTTCAAAGAGACGTGTTACTCCGCTTGCAATGCATTATACAGGGCCGTACTCGAGACTGTGCAATGCTTTTCAGTGTTTCAATTTGTTTGAGCATTATGCTACATAGAGATAGATTCTTGATCCATAAAGGACTTTACGTTAGATTAAACAGAATAATGTTATGAACATTTCATTTTTTTTGTTTTGATTAGATAGGGCCCCCGAGAAAGGTTATGTACTGGGTCCGATCAATGTTGGCATTTGGCCCTGGCATTACAAATGAATACAAATCATGGTTGTTCTTATAGTTATTTTTAAATTCTTGAGCGCCTCACTGTGGATTAGTGGCTAGCGAATTTCCTCTATCTTAATATCTTGAATACATTCACTCTAAAAAAGATAAGGCACGCGGTCATTCATATTCCTCCGTTGACATTGATATACATCAGTTTAATAAATACAATAACCTCTTTTGTCAATGCCATAATATGAACAGATATAAGTTCTGCTTTCATGCCAAGTTAATACCAATTTCAAAAAAGTAAATCGCATGCAATTAGGCTTATTGGCAGACAACCTGCTGCTCCGTTTTCAATAACCTTCAAGCATTGACCAGTGTTATTGGCTGTAGGTTACACATTAGTTTCATGTTTATCTCACTGGTTGGAGCAGAACAGCAAGAGGCAATGGGGTCTTACATTATATTTCCCTGACCAATCCTCATAGTTTTATATGTATATTAGGTTTGCCGAGACAAACGAAATTCGCTGTATAACAAGAACCTTGGATCTTGCCTACTTAGCATTCTGTAAGTCTAGTATTTCGAAAAAACTATGATGGACATACGGTATACGTTTTTTTAAAGTATTTTAATATATTTTTGATCTTTCACTGATTGAATTTTCGTGAACAAATATCTATCTTTTTTTCGGTTCTGTGGTAAATTACTTCTATTAATTTTTTTGTCAATTCTAGTGCTAAAAGGCTATGGCTCAAATGTAAGTGAAAACAGCCGGATCACATATTACTTTCTTGTTTTACTTTACTTTTTTGTCAATTCTAGTGCTAAAAAGCTACGACTCAAATGAAAGTGAAAAATGCCGGATCAGTTATTACTTTCTTGTTTTACTTTACTCTTTTGTCAATTCTTGTGCTAAAAAGCTACGACTCAAATGTAAGTGAAAAATGCCGGATCACATATTACTTTCTTGTTTTACTTTACTCTTTGGTCAATTCTTGTGCTAAAAAGCTACGACTCAAATGAAAGTAAAAAATGCCGGATCAGTTATTACTTTCTTGTTTTTGATGTTTGAAATGTGTTTTCTTTTCACGTATATATTTGTAAAAATATTTTTTTCATCTGTTCAAAAACTTGTTTTTTTCTCCAATTGGACCACCCTGCACAAAATCTGGATTAGTCCCTGGTTTAGGTGTCAAAGTGTGCTTGTAAATTAGAAAGTAAACAGTTTCCTGTGTTCTACTATTGTCCGCGCATGCGTACGTATGTCTCAGCGAATTGTGAGGTTCCCGCTTTGTCGGTGAACTTGGTGCATCGATGCCCTATGTTACCATGACAACGTGTCTTTCTCCGTTTTCCACTGATTGGGTAATTTGAAGACCCCCCCCTCTCCTGATATTGATTAGTTTACAAACAAGTAGAGAAAATGCAAAAATACTAAAACAAAATAAAGTAAAAAGAATAAGATGAAAGGGAAGATTAAAACTCGAGTCTCTTGACGATCATGGAGAGTGTGACGAGGAGGAGGAGAGTGGGTAATCAGAGGCTGGCTGGCTTCTTTTTTGGGTCGTTGATCTATTATGGACCTTCTGGCGAGTCACACACACACACATACACACACATACACACACACATATACACACACACACATACACACACGCAGGCACGCGCGCACACACACACAAATACACACACTCTTTATCTTTCAGTCATAAAGCACACACAAACACAAATACCCACACCCGCACTCCCTCTCACACACACAAACACACACACACTCTCACACCCACAACCATACATACAAACACACAGACACACACAAAAACTGTCTCACACAGTCACAAACATACACATCTCTCTCTCTCTATCTCTCTCTATCTCTCTCTATCTCTCTCTCTCTCTCACACACATACTCTGTCTCTCTCTCACACATACTCTGTCCGTCTCTCACCCATGCACACACACACACTCTCTCTCTCACATATATATATACAAAAACACATACACACTCTGTCACTCCTACACACACGCACACACGCATACACGCACGCAAACACACACACACACTCTCTGTCTCTCCTACACACGAGATTGAGATGTAAAAGACACACACAAACAGGACATTGGACACCCAATCCTCTAATCAGGAGAAATGAATTAGTAAACGAGATTGAGATGTAAAAGAGAGAAAAAAGACCGGAAAACTGAGAAGACCGGTTAGCAGAGATAAAACACGAAAAATTTTCGGTCAGTAATTTAACCGGATCTCCATTTGAGTAAGTGACGCTAAATGCAGGGGACATCAAAGACTGTGAACAACCCAACTTGTAAGTGTAAACAGAGTGTACAATCTGTGGAACGAATCCCCAGTGCCAAGGCTTCAAAACATAACACTTGGCTTTGCCCCAAAGAATCTTTTCTTTTTTTGTCAAATTCCAGTTCAAGTCTGGAGTTGACTTTGTTTTTCAACCATAACAAGAACAACAATTTAACATCCCCGTACCTTGATTTGAAACCGCGACAAACTGATTGGTAGGCTGGTGTCTTACCAACAGAGCTAAATAGACAAGTCTAACATATATACGAAATATACCTTACAGATACGCAAGAGCTTATTTCATTCTAATAAATAAATAGATTCATACTAAAAACATATAATTTTTTATTTATTATATTTACAATACAAAAGTTGCAGTAATCATCTTCAGTTGGAATAGAAGTAGGAGTGGAGTTTGACCCTGTAGCAGCCAGGCGTGTCCCCTCCCCCGGTTCCCGCGTTCCTCTGAAATCTATTTTTAGATGAAGCATTGTCATTGCATTGAAAAACAATTTAAATTAAGATGATAGAAATGCTAGTCAAAAATTAATAATGGTCGACAATGCTTCATCTAATAAAAATAAATCAAGATAATATCACTATTACTAATAAAACTAACGTACGTAAAACAATAAAAACAAATATGGCGCCGAGCGATCAGGAAAAGTGAAGGATAAATTTGTGGGTGAGATTTGATCTTCGGTCGACCGTAAAAAGCTACGGTAGCTTAATCGGTATAGCAGTTGCCGTACATAGGCAGGTGTCCAAAGGTAAGAGGGATGCGAGTTCGAGTCTCGCCTAGAGCGTATTCTTCGTTTCCGATTTGCGCTGTTTACTCGCTGTCGTAGACTGACGGTGAGTAGTTGCGATGAAAAGCAACTAAAATTATGATGAAAAGAAATACTTGTCAAAAATTGATAATGGTTGACAATGTTTCATCTAATAAATAAATGAATCAAGATAAAACCTGCTAACTATCGCACTACTTACCAAGCATCTTTGTGTTCCATGTTTTTTTCAAAGGCGTTTGCATGAAACTTATACAATATATACAATACATAAACACACACACACCCTCACACACAAACATCCGCACACACCCTCTCACGCGCGCACACAAACATATACACACACTGTCCCTCTCACACACACACATACACAAACACACTCTTTCTCTCTCACAAACATACACAACACACAAACTCAGTCTCTCTTACACACACACATTAATAGATTAGATTAGACCGAAGGCCTTTGATCTGGTCTTTTGACTATGACTATGCCTATTAATTTAAATCGGTAACACACCGACGTGGGTGGAATCTTCTGGTCAAGTCTCTTATTGAAGGTTTTAGAGTGTATTGGCCTCTAACATTGAAGCTGGGAGACTCTTCCATGGTTTCACCACACGACACGCAAAGAAGTTTTGTCTAAGACTTTTATTGAATTTGATTTTGCTTAGTTTGAATATATGACCTCGAGTGGCACTTTTGCTTTCCATAACAAAGGACTGTCTACGTTTTATAATCCATGGTGTATTTGTATGCAGTGTTGACAACTAAAGAAATATTTTCACGCTAGTTTGTATTTTTTGTTTCGCAAGTCTCTCTTCATAAGCGTAGTCATACATTCCTGGCACTAGCTTTGTATTGTATTATCAAATGACAAATTCAAGATACCCATCACCAAAAGCTCAATTACTCGGATTAATAGCCACCATAAAAATCAGTATCCAAATAGAATTTCGAACGAACAATCATAGAATGTTCCTGAGATCCTTCCAACTCGGAATTTCTCACCGCTTCCAAGCAATTCTCATTCCGTGGGATGATCGCCTAAATAAGCAATGTATGGACACTGGCTTTCAAAATCCTTGTATTCTGCAAGCAGTTCACAACAAAACTCAGTGCTTTATCGCAAACATCTGTTTTCAAAATCAGGAATGGGATTCCTGGTTCCAACAGAAACAACAGAGCAGAAGAAGATAGCAATCATAGAAGCAACATTTTCCAGAAGCGACAGCATACGAAGGCGACAGTATAAGAACTTTGTCATCCGAGTTTGTTAGTAAGAAATACGATGAAGATAAACAACGGAAACTCACGTTGCGTTCTGTATTGAAATATAAGAGAAGAAACGTTAGGGGCATTTGTATTGTACAATAATACCTCGGTTAGCGTTCTAGATACGTTCCCAATGCTGCGTAAAACGAAACAGCGTTATACGGGGTCATTATAATATAACATAACGAGATTGTGCCATCATGTATCATGTTTCTCATCAGTTAGCGACTTTCCAGGGCTGGTGAAACATCACTAGGTTTCGATGTACAGTATGCCCATAAATAAGCACACTCCTTCTTACAGTATCGTCCATAAATAAGTACACCCCTACTACTTTGTAATAGAATGTTAATTGTCTTCTAAACTAAACATAGCAGGATTTTATTATTTCTAGTTGAACATTACACAATAAAAAGGGATATTATCAGGTATTATTTATGATCAAACTCTACAGCATTGAAACTCTGTTGCCAAAAATATGAATATGTTGCCGTCCAAAGATGAGTACACAACTACGAGAAAAGATGTGGTGTACTTATTTATGGGCGATACTGTATATAGTTACATGATAAATTATTGTGTATGTGTATGTATATGTGTTTATTCTCATACACATGGGATATTAACTAAAGTATAGTAAAGTATAGTATACAGTTATTTAGGAGATTGTCTGTGATGATGTATTTTATCATTATTCATTTTGGAAATTTAACTTTATTAATTTATTACGAAAATATTTGAAAGAGAGTGCTATAGTGAATCAGCGCTAAACGAGATACTACTAAGTATTACTAAAACTCAAACAGTCATTGCCATGCCAGTTTAGTACGATAGTAAAACATTTTTTAGCTTCTTTAGCGTTGATCGGTCAAATCAGTCCTTATGATGCGATACATTTTTGAGAGGTAAGTCGTCCTACTTTTTCCCCAAGTAAATTCCGTTCAGGTTGTGATGTAGAAGACTGTCTCGGATCTAACCAATATTTTCTTCGTTCGGGATTTGTGCCATACACCCATTGTACATCGCCAGTGATTATCTTGTCTACGACGTTTTCTGTGTTGATCAAGAAGAGAAAGACAAATACTTAAACGCTGACCGATGGTTGTTTGTTTTCCGTAAGTTCACGTGGAATGCATTTTCGAAGTTTAAGAATTATTCCCAAGGCTTGCAAACGACGTACTACGGTTGATTAATTGCACAAGAAATAAAGAGCTGAGTAAACTTCGAAGACATTTCACTAACATTGTGTAAAAGATGATGCTGATAACTTAACCTAATGGTTATTAACTAAATCAATCTTTATTATTATTGGATGAAGTATTGTAACATACCACTGAAGATTAGGATGAAGGTAAAAAATAATCAAATTTAAAAGTGGTATGTTACAATACTTCATCCAATAATAATAAAGATTGATTTATAAAAAAAGACTTCTAGGTCTCATATGTAAAACGACATAAACATGGCGTAGAGAGTCGGTTGTAGGGAGTAAGTTTATAAGTGTAAATCAGCTATTGCTAATCAATGAAGTCTTCGTGGCCGATTGGGAAAAGCAGCTAGGCGTAAACTAGTCTCCTTCTGGCAATGATCGTGTGAGTTCGATTTTCACTGAAGGGTTACTCTTTATTTCCGATTGCGTTGTTATTCGTTGATATAGAAACGGTGGCCCGAATTAATAAGTTGTATAAAAACAACTAACATTAGGATGAAGGTAAAAACTAGTCAAATTTAATAAAAGAGTGGTTAGTAACTACTAAAGTGTGCATACATCTGTGTATAGGGCGTTTCTGTATAGTTAACCACGAAGAATATTTTCTTAAATATGATAATTTTATTATTAGGAGTAAATGTTGCAATCAAGATATGATATGAAAGCATTATGTTTTACGTTTATAATTAATTTATTTAAGTGATTCTGCCACTTTATTGTACTTATAAAATATAAAAAACATAATGTTGCGCAGCATTTTCTTGTTTATATTCAATATTTCCTGGCTAAGACTTATACTATTATAAACTTATATAAATATGAAACTTCTATATTAAAAGA
>VCCN01000565.1:313087-323244 GCA_006491835.1 Architeuthis dux
AGATAGATAGATAGATAGATAGATAGATATGAATAGACCCAGTTATATTCTATTCGGTTTGGAGTGTGCCCCTGGGATCTTTATGCCCTAGGTGACCACCGAGGTTCGTCCTTTAGATATATTAGAAACAGATGCGTCCATACAGGTAGTTGAAAGAAAGAAGGAAAAGGGGAAGTAGTACATATTACACACACACACCCACACACACACACACACATGTGAACAGGCTGACAACAGATATTGTTTACATATTGCTAATGCCTCCAAATACAATAGAACTGCATGCACACAATACCCAGCACACAGACAGACAGGCAAGCACATGCATATGTCTCCATACTGAGTAACAGATTGTACAGGATTTCAAATTCTGATTTTCTAGGCACGCATACGCTCCCCACTCGAATGATTGGCCCAACAAACTTTAACCTTATATTTCGCCACATTAGGCTCTCTATCGAATTAAAATGAGATTAGTAATCATTTACATAGATAGATAGATAGATAGATAGATAGATAGATAGATAGATAGATATGAACAGCCTGAGATAGATAGATAGATAGATAGATAGATAGATAGATAGATAGATAGATAGATAGATAGATAGATATAAAGGACCGGCGCAAGGGTTTCATGTGCCCTAGGCCAGACTTAAAATGTGCGTCCCCGGTTGTATTCTAACGACTATTTCTTTTCAGTCTGGCGTGTGCGCCTAAAACCTTTGCACACAAGGCGACCGCCTAGGTTCTGCCAGTAAATACAAATGCGTTCATACAGGTAGCTAAAAGAAAGACAGAATAATATAAGTACAACTTACACGCACACACATGCAACCTGGCAGCATATTGTGTTGACATATTTGCTAATGCCTTCAATACAATACACACTATGCACACAATAGCAATACAGACAGGCCAGCACATGCATTACTCTCATTAGTAACAGATGGTACAAAGTATGGTTTTAGCACTTACCTTTATATTTAATGTTTATCAGGCTATTCCATGTAGTGGACTTCTGTCGTGGACAGTATGTTACATACACACAAACATAGTTCTTTTTAAAAGTATATGATCCCTTGGCGTAAACACATACGTATATATTTGATTATATACTTGTATATGTCAAATGTATATAAATATTTTTTTTATCCAGGTTTAGTGGTTTTCCATTAAGAAATGTGTTGAAAGTGTTCTCCTCCTTGCGGTTAATGTATATCCCGAATTTCAATTTGTTAATGATGTGCGAAAGCTATGTGTGGACTTAAACGTACGCGAGAGCGACCAGTAGTAGCAGTGGTAGTAGAATGCAATGCTCTAGTAGTTACAATAGAGTTTTAAGTTGGAGAAGGGGCAACTTTACAGTACCTTTGGGATTTTACTAGTACAGAGGAAGCCCAGTGGTGAATGTGCCATTAGGCTAAGTTGGCTTAGGCCTAGGGTCCCGGAAGGGAGGGGGCAGAGAACAAAGAAATGCTTTAATTGGGTTTTTAAAAAATGATTGAGTTGAGTGTACTCGAGAGAGAGTATGTTATTGTTGAATTTTTCCGTACTTTTGCATATATAGGAATACCTTGAACAGTGCGGTTTTGATTAGTGCGGGTTTTGATTTAATACGGTTTAAGGTATTGCTGTACAAATTAATGTAACTAAGTATAAACTGAAACCAAAAACACATTAAATTATAATAAGACCTTGAACATTGCGGTTTTGAACAGTACGGGACATTTTTGAACTAATTAACCGCTTTAATCAAGGTATAGCTGTATTTTTCATATCTGGAATATTAGAAATATTATTGTTTTCAAATTAGACTCCAAACATATAAACATTTACAAGTATTCTATTCAACGATGGGTTGGACAGGGGGGAGTCCAAGGTCAGTGGGAGCCTTACTAAAGCTCAGCCTAGGGCGCCCGGGTGTTGATAATCTGTCACAGATCACGGATAATGTTATCAAACGGTTATTGTTATCAAAACCAGTCGGTCCCAAACACTTCATTTACAATTAATTAAAAATGTATAACAATAAATGTTTTCCAATTTGTTTATCCTTTGCTTAATGTTATCAGCCGGTTATTGTTATCTGAAAGACCCTGTCCCAAAGTGATCACAATAAGCGGATTCTTCTCTAGCTGACTGACAGCTGGTGTTAAGGGCTACATCAGCTGGTATTTAGTTCAGTTTTATGTTCTTTTGTCAAACTCCAGGACACCGTAACAAGAACAATAAGAACAACAAGAACAATAATCCTCACCAAAATCTATGGTGTCAACCGATATGTAAAATCCCCACCCCCTACCGTGATTCGAACTCACGACCCTATTATTGTTAGCCGGGTGTGTTACTGTCTTAGATATTAACGAAAGTTTATCATACAGATACGCATGGGCTTATTTCATGCCAATAAATAAATACAGAAAAAATATATATTTCTATAATGTTTTATTTAATATATATATACAATACAAAAGTTGCAGTATTCATCTTGAGTCGGAATATAAGTTGGAGTAGTTTGACCCTGCAGCAACCAGTCTTGTTTTAGAAGTTTTTATTTATTTATTTATTTTTAGTACCACTGTCTCGACAATGAGGTAAAAAAAACAACAAAGACCCCAAAACGTAAACGTTTGTTCTTTTTTTTTTACCTGTCAGCTTTATCAAGTCAGTTACACCTGTAATGAGTTTCTTTGTTTCTATTTCTAGGCAGTGTTGCCAACTCAAAAAATATTTTCGCGCTAGTTTGACAGCCAAAAATGGCCAAAAACCACCAAAAAGACGCTAAAAATGGTCAAAAATAGCCAAAAAGTTTTAGGCGAAAACGCGCTAATTTAGCGCTTTTTGCAATGCCAAAACAAGAAATACGCTAAATCTAGCGCGAAACGCGCTAAATTGGCAACACAGTGTAACGTCGCCGGGTACTAGTGCCTTTGTTAGCTTGTTGTTCTTTCTGTTTTAGCTGTGTTTAGTTTGAAACGCATTTGGTTTCACTGTAATTATCGCTAAAAAACGCTAAATGGTAAAAAAAATAGCCAGAAAATGTTTTAGCGCTTTTTTGCAATGCCAAAACAAGAAACACGCTAAATCTAGCGCGAAACGCGCTAAATTGGCAACACTGTTTCTGGGTCAAGTAAAGATCAGCATTTTCCTATAAATGGAACCAATCTTTACTCGTTCCAATTGGGTGGTACTAATCTTTACTTGATTAGATTAGACTATTACAACATTCAAACAGGTCTTTGGTACACCCACGCGCAGACCGGCGCAAACCCGCGCAGGCCCCATGTGTGACATGGCGCAGGCCCAATGACGTTTAAAAAGTAAATGGAGTCTAATAAATTGTTATAAAATCTTCTTTTTTGTTGTTGCTCATCCTTACCTAATTCTTATCTTGGTGGTCCCTGTAATGTTTATATATGTATGTTAAATCAATAAGTAATGTATGTATATGTTAAATAAATAAACATTCCCAAGCAAGCTCCCAGCAGCCCCCATTCCGTTTTCTGTCCAGGGCCGAAAATGGGAACGGGGAAGTTCTTACTGGGTGAACAGCCCTGGCACACGTGTTATCTTCTTTTCTTAACACGCTTAGTGGTAATGATCTTTACTAGGGGGACCTTAGTGCTACTGATCTTTACTAGGGGGACCTTAGTGCTACTGATCTTTACTAGGGGGACCTTAGTGGTAATGATCTTTACTAGGGGGACCTTAGTGGTAATGATCTTTACTAGGGGGACCTTATTGCTACTGATCTTTACTAGGGGGACCTTAGTGGTAATGATCTTCACTCGTTGACGGAATTATTCATGTATTTTCTGATGTCGTATTCCCTTACGTACTGGTTTACGGTAACGATGTTGTAAAATCCGTATTTCCGCTTTACGGAAAATCCGTTCTTCGTTTGTATTTTCCCGCTCAACTTCAGTTCAATAAACAAAATCAGTGAAGACACACCTGCGCCTCGTTTTGCTTTAATCCATCTCACAACAACCATTTTGTATCAACGGAAATGTGAATGGAAACACCAGCTTTAATTCAACATTACTTCATCCCTTTTTCTTTTCCCTTCCTCTTCTTTTTTCTTTCTTTTTTGTTCAACACGGGAGCGGGGGCATATTTGAAGTTTACAAAATTTCAGTATTTAACTTACCCCGTGAAAAAGATTCACGGATATATAGTGGATTCCGCTTAATAGAATCAACGGTTAATAGGACCAGCCGCACAATAGGACCAATCTTGTAAGAACCGATTCGAACGTATGTAATCAGCGCTAATTTGCTTCGTTTATTATGACCAATGCGCCGTTTATTTGGACCAAGCAGCAGTGCTACAAAATTAACAATTTGTTTTATAGATAAATCTGATAGAATTACTAAAAATATACGTATTATTTAGTTCCCAAAACAAATATTTTAAAAATATTTTTCAAATATTTTTATCTCGTGACTCCAATTGAAAGTGAAATTTCAAAAAGAAATAAACTGGTACTTAACTTGTGTTTTTTATGCGAGTTGTTTCCCTTCAATTCAACAAAACTGCGGTGTTTTATGTATAACAAGTTTTTCGGTAAATCGGACCAGCCGGTAATCGTTGCTCTCGATGCGGTCCTAATAACCGGAATCCAATGCATTTGAATTTCTATGAGATTTTTGTTTTAAAAGAAACTACTGAATTCGTTTCATCGTTTTTTTATCAGCAAATTGTTTACCTTTAAGTTGAAGAAAGACTCCATTGTTACGGGCAGAGAAACAGAAAAAAATCGCACTGTTCATTATATAAGTAGATTATTACAAATATATATTCACGTGCACATCAAATGTATGGCTCAAGACTAACTGTTTGGTGGTGTTTGATCACCACCGCCCTTTTGCAGGTAATCAAGAAGCGAACAGTAGCCTACTGATCGGGGATCCGTCCCCCAGAAATCACCTCTACATTGCAGTAAGAGTGGTATGGTCATGGGTTACACCCTGATGTCTGCAACAGGGGCCGTTGGAACAGGTCACTTTTTCTTTTCTTTTCTTTCTTTTGTTTTTCAAACCAACATTTTAAAAAAGGGACCTACAGTCACGTACCGTATCAGCTGAGGGTACAGATACCCCACATTAAATTACTGACCTTCCTTTGCCATGGGTGGGGGGAAAATAAATACTGTTGTATAGCGAATGTCCTGGACTTGGATAGAAAGGAAACTCGAAGACTTGCTTGTAAAAATATCTGGACATATTTTTATTTCATAGTATACATAGCATACACTTCGTCGGTCGGTGGATGAAGAGTGGGAGAGAGATTATGGGTGCCGAGAGACCGTTCCCAACAGGGGAACTTGGTCTTATGTCTTCCCAGACTTGGCGGTCTGCCTCCTGGCTGCTTGGGTCTCGAGTTTTCTATTCCGGTCTGCTTTATAGGTTTCTCTAACGCCTACGCAGGTGTCATTCACATCCTGTTTGTTGGACACCTACGCATATACCTATTTCCTAAGGTGACCGAGGTCACTTACATTTCCGCACAGGTGTCTGACCCCGGAATAACCTTTTCATGACAGGATATCATAACAATACTAGCTTTGGGCAGGCGATCAAAAAGCCACAAGGGAACCATTCCTCAGACAGCAGCATCCCAGAGGATTAGAGTCGGTATACACCCTGTCGTCTTCAGCATAGGCCAACTAAAGCAGGTATTTTTTGCACTTACTCACTTTGAGTAGTAGTAGTAGTAGTAGTAGTAGTAGTAGTAGTAGTAGTAGTAGTAGTAGTAGTAGTAGTATACTGCACCCGCGGGTATACAAAATATACACCCTTGATGATAGGGTTTTATTGTAATTCAATTAGGAGGTACAGGTGACCGAACGGTTAGCAGCAAGGAAAATGAAATCGGCAAATCGAGCTCAAATTGGGAAATGCATGAATCATCTCTTCTCCTACCAGCTGTGGGCAAGTAGTAGGGCAGACTGGGCTCTTCAGCCTTGGTTGGCAACCAGTCTAAGAGACGAAAAACTCTGAATTCAAACTGGAAAGGTCCAACCACCCAGCGTCGTGAGAGTCTGGCAACAGACAGAGTAGGGAACGTGTTCCTGAAATGTACTATTAATAAAATTTAAAAACAAATTGCATTCCAAGGGAAATTATGAATCACCGCCACCCATATATACTGTGTTGTGGGTCATCAATTATAAAGTTGGAAAAAGGGGTGATCAATGAATAAGTTACTTCTCTGGCATTTGGTTGGGCTGTGATCACGAAGAACGATCTGAATTTTCATAAAACAAGCGGGCACAAACTAGTGACCAATTTAGCCTATTATGGGGGGGGGTTATTTTCAAAAAACAAAAAAAAGATTTCCCCTATTCATTGAAGGGAATGTGTGTGCAAAATGTCAAGTTTCTACTATAAACGGTTAGGGCTGGGCGAAGTACGTATACATAGATAGATACATAGATACATATAAATGTGAGAACACATGAATAACCTAAACCCAGCAATAAACCAGTGTTGTTGGTAGCGGTGATTAACATGTCCAGAGGGACATGTGTAAGGATTATAGCTTGAAGTAATGAAACCTCACTGTAATGTTTATATGTATGTATCTATGCTTATATATGTATGTTTTTTAAATGAATAAACACGCCGAGAATTTACCCAACAGCCCCCGTCTTACGAGCCCCGGTTTCCGGTCACGAAAAACGGGAGCCCGGAAGTGGGGGGCTAGGAAGGTCTCTCTAGCCCGGACAACATGTGTCTTGTTTCATCTCTCAGCTTCTTAACACGCTAAATACAGTGAAACCAAATGCGTTTCGAACTAAACACAGCGAAAACAGAAAGAACAACAAGCTAACAAAGGCCCTAGTACCAGACAACGTTACACTCACCACCCCGTTACAAGAGCTTAGGACCCACAGGACTTCGGATCTTGAGTGATGAACTCTAACCACCTGGGTTTTCGTCTGACAAAAGCAGCTTCTGCAGCAGATGATTGGCGAATTGCTTTCACGGTATTGAAAAATTAAATATATTTGAAAAGAAATTTTTTTTTTAAAGTTTAAAAGAAATGAAGAAAAAATGTCACGACGGACAGGTGTGTTGAGCACCTGTCCGTCGAGAAATCTTTTCTTCATTTCTTTTAAACTTTTCAACAAATGGGTTTGATTTGGGAATTTTGTCAACAGGCTTAAACCTCAGAAAAGAAAGACGTTGAACAATCTTCCTAAACCCAACAAGTCAGTGCGATCACCTTATTCACATAATAGTAAACAGGCTTCATCATCACCAGAATAATAATTACATTTATTAATTTTATTTAATAAAAAACAGATGCATAATAAATAGCAATAGTGTGCGCGTGCGCATGTGTATGTGCTTGCGCGCGTGCGTGCGTGTGTGTGTGTCTGTGTGTGTGTGCGTGTGAGTGTGTGTGTGCGTGCGTGCGTGTGTATGTGCTCGCAGGTACGCGTGTGCATATGCGATGGACGATGCTCATTGATCACTGAATGCAACGTACACCCGAGGAAGACCGAAGAACATATCGGCACAAACACTGCGATATTAATAAAGCAACAAAGATGGGGATACGCTGTCGGAATAATTCATGTAATTCAGATTTTCCAACTGATCTCTACGCCTCGTGATTATCGCGTGTTATTACTGAACTAATTGGACGAATTGATACAATAATTACCGTATGTGCCGGTATATAAGACGCACATTTAAATAATAATTTTTAAAAATGCAAATATTTCGCAGCGTCCTATGCCCTGGTATTATGACGAGGGGGCCATCTACCGTAGCTCGAAATGGACAACTATGGGGCTCCGATGAGTTGCAGTGAGCCCCCCCCCGTCCCACACACACCACAATACACTTGTAAACCACGCGTCTTATAGTCAGGCGTATACGGTATTCAATTTTTAGATGTGTCCAACATATCTCTATGAGACGCTTACCGGCCGGTCTGTCGGTCGGTTCCGTTTATGTAAACAAAAGAAAAAAGAAGGAAGGGGGTATTTCCCAATTGCTATAATGTACAACTATCGACGAATGATGACGTGCATCTTGTGCATGTGTGTGTTTCGGCAGTCTTTAGCAGATCGGTTCCAGGAAAGACGATGACGCATCGAAATCGGCGACCAGGCAGGTTCATGCCCCAAAAATGCCCCACCGAACACGAGGGAGAAATGAGAGATACATATAAAATACGGGGAACATACCATCTCTTCCGGATGGATACCTGAGGGGGACAACGGAAATTACGCAGAGCTTCTCCGTCTTAAGAGGAAATAAAACAACAGAGTCCGTCTGTTATCTGTTAAAATTGATTCATTTATTTCTCGAATCGCTTTTCGGATGCAACCATGGTTCGAATTCCAACACCAACAAAGCGCCAACTACTGTAATGGATCGTTGGCTAGCTGCCACCCTTCTCCCGCTTTAACGTATAGCTAACTCTCCCGCTCTCAGTTTGCCTCCCCATGTCCGTATTATTTTACAATAATATCAAGAAGAGAATGTCTGACGTCATTTAAGGAATATATATTCTGATCAATAGATGACGTGTCAAGCGTTGGTTTTTTACAGTGTTGCCAAGTATATGTTTGTTATTAATAACTAAAACTTTCTTCAAAAATGGCTAAAATCGGCTAAACTTTTCAATTTCCAGCTAACTTTAAAGCTAAAAATGTTATATATACTCATTTAAAACAAACTTATCAAATAAAATAACCATACACTAAGACTCCAGAACAAATTATTTATAAAAATGGTACACGTAATTTAATTTAAACTTACTAATTGTTTTTGTCGGGTGAACTATCCTCACCTTCCTCTTCCACCCCCTCCTCCTACTACTACTACTAATAATAATAATGCTACTACTACTTCGTTTAGAATCCCTTTAAAATCGGAAATCACAGATATAGACGTAAGGATGGTGGACGCATGTTTTTTTTGTTTTTTCAGTCATCTTCATCTTCAAGACGATGTGCACTCCGGCTTTCCTCGGGAGTGCGTCGTATCCGGTAACGTTCAACGAGTTTTAAACGGAATCCTTTACTTGATTCAGGTGGGCACGTTCTCATCTCTTGCTTTTTCGTTTCTTTTTTTTATAACGTGCGGCGTTTGAATTGGAATTTTCGGCGCTATTCTTTCTGCCATTCCCTCTTCCTTATCGTGTCACTTTGCTTCCTCGCCGAGGCGATGTTATCTCTTGGCTGGGATCAGTCGTGTCCTATCTTCGGGCGAGGTACGACACAAATGAAGCGAGCCTCGTTCCTCGGAACCCGTCCCCCATTGTGCTAACGGCGGGTAGGGTTAGGGTGTACTCCCTGACGCCTGCAGCAATATGCTGATGGAAATAGACCATTTTTTAAGACTTACACCCTCCCATCTCACACAGAGTTGTGTGTTTCGTACACTATAAAAGGCCTGGTGCCACATAACATCCCTGTAGGAGGATGTCTAAATGCATCACAGATGCGCCAGGGGATAGAACTCACGATCCCAGATAGCAGGACGAATTAAGTATGAGGAACCAACGAGTTAATCCATTAGACTAGTGGTTCTTAAACAGGGCGTGAGTAATTTCATGAGGGGGCGCGAGCCCGCAGGAAAAAAGAAGGAATTTCTCTAATTATTTTGGAATTTAACGGTATTGCGCTAAAAAGAATATCGCCACGATGTGCCGTTTTTGCTGCGTTACAAACATACGAACAAACATCTATTTATCACTTATTTGTTTTTTTGTATCATGTATCCTTCGGTCTTCCAGACACCCAAGGAAGGCCGGGGTGTACATGCCCGAAATGTTGTTGTTGTTGGGGGGGGGGGCAAACAATAAAACAAACAAGGAAGAGGAAATTAGACTGAACGAACCACACCCAAGAAAAAAATAAACATGAAGAATGGATCAGCTGAAACGTCGTGTTTACAACACAAATAACAAGAAGGAGTTCAATCGTCCGAAGAACCATTTGAATATTAATGACCTTTCTCAAAACTATAGAAAATATCTTCACAGATTTTCCAAGTTAAACTGGTAAGAAAGTGAGAAGTGAATTTCATTTTGTTAAAATATTTAATAATATCTTTAGTTTAGCAAGAATAAAAGTAACCGCATTATTATTTTATTTTACTCAGACACACACATACGCACACACACACACACAC
>VCCN01000565.1:346735-357616 GCA_006491835.1 Architeuthis dux
GGGGGAGGGGGTAGAGATGCATATGTAAATAGACGGATCCTCCCCCCAACGTATACACGCACACGATCATAAAACAGGGTCAATGATCGACTGTTCGTTTTTATCTACCCTCAAGCGCTTTCAGTGACATTTAGTTGAAAACTGTTTCAACTACCCAGAAATGTCACGTAATCAACCCAATCTCACTTTCAGTTCCCGTTAAATTAAACACATTGTTGCAGCCTCTACAATAAAGAGAAAGAAACTCCACAGCAAACACATTGTTACTTATCTCCTATTCAATCTTATAAATTTGAATTAAATTCCCCCTTATTCTGTGTGTCGAGACTAGTTTATGTGTATTTTGTTCGTTTTAACCACTCTTTCATAATTCATATTGATGATTTCCTTTGAACAGTTATTAGGTAGTTACATATGAAGTTTCGTATTTTGAATATCAAGAATAATGTAAACAAAAAAACCGTAAATATGACCTATTTGAAGCAATAACCTTTTTCCAACGATCCTCTAATGCCATCTCTATACAATCCTTTAGGTTAAGTGGTCACACATTAAGTGAAAGCAAGACTTATGGCTTCCCTATTATTGAAGCTTTTATTAAAGATATGGAGTTCAAATGCTTGAAAAGATGATAATCTTTAGGAAAGATATCCGGTGAGTGTGGTGGATACTGCAGGACTTTGTATCCCAATTCTCCTTTAGACATAGTCAGCTCACAAGTGTGAGGTCTGGTACTGTCATTGGACATTTCATTCAGTTCACGTGAGACCTATTTTTCTAACTTTTTAAATTGTCATGTTACGTTGAGATGACGAGATATGGTCCTAGAGTCCTCAGAAAGTACTCGAACCGTTGTTCGCGGGTCGTTAGCCACTTCTGTCGATAATTCTTTATCATTAAGAACAGGTTTGGTCCTCCTTTGAGGTTTATCATTGGTATCCGTATCTCCAGACCTAAACCTATTGAACTAACGTTGAACAGTTCGCACTGTATTAGCGTTCACTCAGTGTGTTTTAGCAGCATTATGTCCTAATTTGAAATCGTAATGGAAAATGAGTCTAAGATCTTGGGTAGACACCATTGCTGTTAAGGGCACACACACTTCCAATAATAACACATTATATCTGTATTTGCTAGGTCCATTTTTGCTGTTTAATTATTTGTATAATATTCTTCACTCTAGTCGTCCCTTTGATCCATGTTGATCTTTTTCTATCTCTTAGAGTTATTCCTAGCATTGCTCTTTCCATGTCTCTCTGTGCTAATTTAAGTTGGTTTTCAGCTCGTTTTGTTAATTTCCATGTTTCGCATCCGTAAATCATGGCTGGTATTATGCAACTGTTGTATACTTTACGCTTTAAGCACATTGGCAAAGTGCTTTCCAAAATGTCTCTATTCATACCGAATGTTTTCCAACCTATTGTTATGCGCCGTTTTGTTTCGCTGCCATGGTCTTTCTCTAACTGTATTACCTCTCCTAGGTAGATGTATTCATCAATTCTTTATAGTCCAGATACAAGGAGGAATGTTTGCCGGTAAGACGTGGCAGAAGTTAGCACAATCTAGGTTGTCATGGAAGGAGATGGGAAAACCCTTTGTCCAGCAGTGGACTTATAACGGCTGATGATGATGCTGGTGATATCTCTATTTACATTGAATCTGCCAAAAAATGCAATTCCATTATTAAATCTTTCACTTTTTGCATTATTCTCTATTTTGTCAAAATGACATTTTATGTGTAACAACCTATTAGAAACAAACGTAAATGACTTGTTTTAGGGAGAGGGAATAGATGGATTCCCAGATTTACCAGAAACGTTGTTTAATTGCAAGGTGTGACAAACAAATGTATGTGACTGCAAAGGATGCTATTTTTATATAGAAGTCTCCTGGGACGTATGTGAACCGAAATAAATGAGATTTTCCCGGCTATTACAACCATAGACAATGACGCCATCGTAGTATGAAACCCGTTGAGAAATGAGTTCGCATTACATGATAGAACAGGAAAGATGTGTAGGCGTAGTGATCTGCTAATACCGTAGTTTCCATCTGTCCCGAGATAAAAGTCTAATGGGACAAATGTATCCCATCATGATTTTAGGTTCTTCGAAATATGGAAAATCTTTTATTTGATAAAAGAATAGTTTTCTTTGACCATCAAATAGAATAAGCGCGTTTGTTGGCCTTTTTAAATTAATTCTTCTTTTAAATTTACAAACAAACAGGTCGGTTTAGTTACTCAAAAGAAACCGTCACATGACCAACGTCTTTTGACAACATGCTGTGTTGGGGGTGATCAATTAAACAAAATGTTAAAATTGGTGATCAATGAATAAGTTACTTCTCTCGCCTTTTGTTGGATCACTAAAAACGCAGCCGGGAACAAAGTTGGGACCTGTTTAGCATAAACTTACATAAAAACCTATTTAGGGGGCATTTTCAAAAGAAACAAAAAAGACATAATAAGGAGTAAATGTTTAAATGTTCGGCCCTCTGGTGGCCTGTACGCGTGATATATACATAGATAGCCAGCCAGACAGACCAACTTAAAAAACTGAAGAAACCTATGTTGACAGTTTTGGTGACAGTTTTGGTTGACGTTTTCTAACAAATGTAAAGAAAAATCAGAATGATTCAATTTCTTAAGAAAAGGTAAGCAGCTTCTGTTACTAAGCCGTGAGAGACTTTCTGTCAGGTGTGCGAATTCAACACCAAGAAAAGAAAAGAAGTCATTAGTCAGGTTGTAGCAGTCTGGTTTGTTTTGAATTTGCTGTCACCAGAGCCAACACATTTTGTCAGTTGATAACCCACCTGAGATATTAAATAAAATATGCAGTTCCCTTACGCTGACTACGGTATCAAGAGTCCACAGAAAAAAAACACACTGTTCATTATATAAGTAGATCTTACCCATTTTAGCTGGGGGAGAGGAGATGGATTCATGCCTTTCCCAAGGGCCTTAGTACAAAGTGAACACAGATCTCAATCGGAGTTTGAACCCGGCTCGCCGGTTCCATTTACCGTACTTCTAGCTCCTTGGCTACCAGCAATTCCATAACCCACCTGAGAGTTTTCATTGAAATTGAGACTTGGTCAGACTTAAAAGGCTGCCAATGATTAGCAGAAATGCGTGTGTCTCAAAAGTGACTATGTATTTTCTGTTTCATTGTTCCTTTCAGATTTCTGTTCAATCTTGGTGAAATTTATATCAATCGATACCCAAATGCCTGAGAAATCTTTTGACACTCAACTCCGCATCTATCCCCATTATTATGCCAATGTCACTAACGTTAATACTGAGATGCAAAATTGCAGCCTGGCAAGGGTTAGGATTAGGATTTCATTTTGAGGGGCTACATGAGGAGCAAAGGTTATGCAGCAAAATCAAAAGGCCTTTAGACAAGACAAGAGAAGAATCAGAGATTGTTGTGCAAACATCCCACTCGAAATTCTTGCTGATGTTGGGAATGCCTGTGCCAATCGTCGGTTGGGATAAAGCGATGAAGAAGTTGGTTCATATGTAGAAGTCTACCAGTGGTGTAATTCTTAATTGAACTTGATAAAATCTGAATCAAATATTCATACATTGACTGTGGCCACTCAGTGAACTAGTGTGAGAGCCGAAAGAAATTCAAGTGTTCCCGATTAAAAGATGTGCCGAACTATCCGTCACCGATAAATCAGTGGGCTACCTGTAATAATAAAATATATATCTTTAGTTGATGCAACAAGATCAAGAGACCTTTATGAAATCGAGGTAAGAATCAGAGATTGTTGTGCAAACATCACACTCAAAATGCTTGCTGATGTCGGGAATGCCGGTGTCAATCGCTGGTCGGGCTGAAGAAGAAATTGACTGACATGTAGAAGTCTACCAGTGAAGTCATTCTTATTTGAACTTGATAAAATCTGGATGAAAATAAGTCTCAAACATTCATACATTGACCGTGGCCACTCAATGAACTAGTGTAAGAGCCGAAAGAAATTCAAGTGTTCGCTTGTAACTTTGTCCGGATAAAAAATGTGCAGGACTATCCGTCACCGGTAAATCATTGGTCTACCTGTAATAATAAAATATATATATCTTTAGTCGATGCAACAAGATCAAAAGACCTTTATGAAATCGAGGTAAGAATTAGAGATTGGTTGGATATTTGGGCAGAGGTCATAAATTTGACCCCCACAGGTGTTGAAAGTTAAACAGGATATCGACTACAAGGTGTCCAGGACCGGAAACAGACATGCCGGGTGTTCAAAGGTCATAAACAGGATATTGAGCCCTGACTGCAGATTGTGGGCTGGAAAATCAGCGTGGGCGTTCGAACCCCATAAAAGGCAGAGAGACACAGGACGCCCTCAGAGAGAAGCAGACAGCAGCTGGGCCTGGAAGATACAAGGCCAGTTCCCCTGTTGGGAACAGTCTGTCGGCTTTCATTATCTCTCCCCCACTCTTCATTCTCCGCCACGACACAATGTATCTTATGAAATAAAATATACCCTCATATTTTTTATAAACAAGTTTCGAGACTTCCTTTTTCTCCAAGTTCAGGATTTTCCTCCCGCGGACCAAGATGGCTATACAACAGATTGTTGTGAAAGCATCACACTCGAAATACTTGCTGATGTCGGGAATGCCGGTGTCAATCGCTGGCTCACATGTAGAAGTCTACCAGTGAAGTAATTCTTATTTGAAATTGACAAAATTTGAATAACATTATTATCAAACATTCTAGTTTATGTATACCAATGCTTTTGTCAGTTTGTTTTGAAAAAATAAATAAATTAATGCATAGTGACTTTTGGGACACCCTTTACGGAGACACAGACACACAGATCACCGAACAGGTCCGTTTTTCTATACGCACAAATGCATTCATATAGGCGCGCCTATATGTGTTTGACAGATTGTATAAATAGACAGAGAAGAGATAGAGACGCTAACCTTCGTCAGGTAACTGCTGTTGCAACTGCTCCATCAGTTCCCTATGGACCAATCAGAATGCTTCAAAATGTGGCTAGCAATCTGTGGTCTAGACGACGGTCGTTGCTACTTGATTTACAGGACATAATCCTGTCATATACGGGCACGTAGACGGACGTTTCGCTTTGCTGTTAGGACAGACACCCAAGGAAGGCCGGAGGGTACACGGTCGAAACGTTGTGAAGAAAGCACACAACAGAGACGATGGAATTAGTCATAATCGACCACATAAAACGACATTTACATCCTAACAATCAAACGTGGAGTTGAGTCATAAAGATTGAAGAAACCAAGAAAACGTGGGCACTCAGCTTTGCTGTTGGGACAGACGCCCAACGAAGGCCGCAGGGTACACGACCGAAACGTTGTGAAGAAACACAAAACGAAGGTGATGGAATTAGTAGAACCGACCACATAAAACGATATTTACATTGCGTTGAGTCATAAAGAATCAAGAAACCAAGAAGATTTATTCTGGTTAGAAGTAGGTGTGTGACGTATACGTACAGAGGAATCAGGATGTTGATAATGGCTTAAGCAGCCGTAACATGTACATCCATCAAAAGTCATCCATCAATCCAATACACAAGGAGGACCTACGTTTATAAGAATTTTAAGAATTTTAAAATGTTAAGCTTTTTGAAATTAAATTTTAGAATTTTAAGAAGATTTTTAAAAAAAACGTCAAGAACTGAAAGAAAGTGTTTCAATGTTCATAGTTTATTGTTACATACAGAGAAGTGAAGATTACTTAATGAGCTTAGCTTAGCTAAGTCCTAGCATAAGGCCAAAGGACTGGGGAACCTGGTGAGGATCAAGCTCACTACACTAATGATATGGACAGCGAGACGAACTTTCTAACCATTACAATATGGCAGTCGTTCCGATATCAGACGTTGTGGGTTCGTGCCGACTTAATGATTGCTGTTTTCGATTTTCAAAACACAATTCTTCTCCTCAAAAAGAAGATTAAAAATTCTCTTTCATATTTACCGATTATCGTAAATGCTAGGTGTCTCACACCGAGCACAATATGGTCTGGGAGTCACTCCTATATATAGGGGAGACCGGCACAGCTGGTAAATCTTTCACATAGATGGCTGTAACTTCCTGTGAAATGAATTCATTAAAACGCAAATATGACCAAAAGTTACTATGGAAAAGAGAATTCCCTTGGTTGGGTCATTTTAAACATTTGTGTAGTTTATTATATCATCATTTAAACATTCGGAAAAAGTCTACAAACCTACCCTAGTTGGTACAATCTGATTGGATAAGTTAGGCCTCTTGATAGTAGGTACAGATGTGATTAATATATTATGATAATTGGGAAATATACAATTTTAAACCAGACAGAAGATTATATTCGAGTAAAAAGTAAGATTTTAGGAATATAATGGCCACCTGGCAGGACAAGTGGAATAATATGTGAGTGGACCTCAATGATGTATTGTAATAAGGTGGAAGATGTTAAAAAAGAACAATAGGAAAATAAAATGACAACACCAATGACGTGTTTGAAGTTTGTTTTGTTATTTTCCAGGCCTTTTGTTTTTCCTCTGCCTCAATTGCATACAATTACAGCGTCCCAAGTAGCACAGCTTCCAATGTACCAACAAACTCCAAACACATGGTTTTCTTTACATTCTATTCCAAGAAAAAGCTCTGACAGAAGCTGCTTGAAATGTAGTACATATACTGATAATTGCCACTTCTCATAAACATAGACTACACTATCATCAACTGTACGAAACAGCATGAACTAGGCACTCGTTTGTCAGTGAAACAGTTACTTATCAGGGTGAAAAACGTTTTTCATGCAAAACTGTTCGTGCTTACAACACATATGACTCAAACTAGATAAATGGCTGAAATGTTTCTGCTCAAAATGTGGCTCACAGTGGCGCTATCAAATGGTGGAAACAAAAATTAAAACAAGTTATTCAACCTGCCCCTGTGCCCAACTAGCCCCGGTCTCCCCTACCCTTGTTTTCGTCGTGAAAAGATTGGGTGGTCTAAAATGTTCGTTTAATAAAAAACAATTCTTTCAAAATTTCGAAATTAACTTTACTGAACAAAATGTTTGCCATTTTGTTTCAATATCTGCTGCCATCTTTCAGGCAATTTCATAATTCCATTCTCCCAGAAATGTTTTAATCTCAGCAAATAAATTAATTGAGCTAAACCACTCTCTCATATCTATCTTATCTGCCTAGACAGTAACACCAAAAAGCTATTACCCCCATAATCAATTTTGATAGGATCCAATCAAATTATATGATATTGGCTAACATAAAAAGTTCGTTTAATTTATAAAGTAATACGCCTGGCTGCTGCAGGATTAAACTCCACTCCTACTTCTATTACAACTGAAGGTGATTACTGCACATTTTGTATTGTATATATGAAAAAGGAAGGATTATACAAATATATTTGATAAAATATATAATTTTTTAATATAAATATATTTATTTATTAGATTGAAAGAATTCCTTGCGTATTTGTAACACATTCTCGTAGGGATGTAAGACTTGTCAGTTTGGCACAGGTGGTAAGAGAGCCGCCTACCGATCACTTGGTCATGATTTCAAGTAGGGGAATTTTAATTTTATATATCGGTTTGGTTTAACATGATGAGACAGACAAACAGTGAAGAGTTTACTCCCCTAAATCAGGTGAGGATTGTTGTTGTTCTTATTGTTACGCTAGAAAAACCACGCCAACTTCAGCCTCCCACTTGGACTTGATTTTGACAAAAGTAAAGAAAAACACAATTTTATTCACATTTTGACATTAACTTTATTGTACATCTTGTTCCACCATCTTCTGCCATCTTTCAGGCAACTTCAAAATTCCATCCTCCCAGAACTTGTTTTATCATTCTCAGCCAAGAATTGCTCTAGGTAACTTTTGGAGTCTTCTATGGAATTGAATTTCTTTTAAATTATGAGAATTTTGTAAAGACCTGAATACATGGTAATCCTAAACTCCATTGTCTGTTGAATACAACAGAGGAATGAAAACTTCCTAACCACACAATAACAATATTTTCCTGGTCACCTAAGAAAGATGCGGTCTGGCGTTTTCATGATCTGTCCGCTAATGCTGGGCGCTTTTCATCGGTTTCTGCCTTCAGTTGGGCTATTTGGAACCAATACTTGTTCGAATCAGTCGTTTGCTTCTCCAGAAGGAACTAATCTAATCCTACTATATGAACATAAACACCTTCTTTGGATGAAGGCCGGTCTTGGAATAGGTTAATGGTGGTTCATTTAGCTTGCCCCACGATCTCTTGCGTTCCACATTGTCTGTCACAATGTGTTTCAAAACGGAACATTTCGTTACGTTTAACTAGCGAAGTGCACAATGAAATTGTCAAACTCCAGTCTAAGTCAAAGGCTAGAGTTTACTTTGTTTATCCACCGTAACAAGAACAAGAACAATTGTAGCATAGCCACATGTGCAGTGTGCATATATGCAGGCTCGAATGAAAAGTCCGCTGTGTTTCGAATGGCCAGAGGAGAACAGAGAACAACAGAAACAATTGTGCAACACAATATCCGAAAATGGTTGGGTTGGGAAACACGAAAACTCACAGGAGAGAAAGAAGAGGAAAGGTCCAGAAAGGGGACGATGCATACCTCTTTGGTGTTTGGGGGTCTTCGCTGCATAGTTGTGCTGTAGGCAGAATGTTATCTCGCATGCATATATTCTTGTGAATAATTCAATCGGAGACAAACATTTCGGTGGAAGAAGAATTCTTTATTTACTCTATACTCTGCAGTCAAAATGTCTCTCCCTCTCTCCTTCTCCCATTTATCTATGGCCCATTTAATCGCAACCAAAACACTTTTCGCTGACAGTCCGAAAATATGTCTTCTGACTAAAGCGTCTATTTTCTAAGAATTAATTTACTCTGTATGAATTCCTTCTCCTTCTCTCTCAGGCTTTAGGGCCGTCAGTCCAAAGACCAACAATGATAACAGACCCTTGACTTCTCAGCAGGGTCTCGATTTTAGCCGACCAAAAGGCAGACTCTGTGTCTCTCTGTTACAATATATAGAGGAACACTGTTAATGTATATATATATATGTATACGTGTGTGTTTGTGTGTGTGTTTGTGTGTGTGTTTGTGTGTGTGTGTGTGTAGGTATGTGTGTATACATGTTTATGTACACAACTAGGTATGGTCAGTTTTGATCCACTGAATCAGGATTTTCCAACGATCGACCTGGGGTCAGATTATCTAACCAAAAAAAGACAGAAAATCTACATTTGGACACCTAGACTGGCACCCCCACGGAGATCTCAAGCAATATCCTCTGGTAAGGTGACAGATTGTGATATCGTTGATGAATGAGAGTTTGGCAATTTTGGGGCGGTGAAAAACACCCTAACAGTGTCACGTGGGATGGTAGAGCGAATCAGGGCACTCCTGTCGGCTAAGAGGAGGTTTTCTTTTATATTTTAATTTCAAAATTAGGGAGTGAAGAATCGAAATCCGGAGAAGACGGTCGGTTAACTTCGGCTGGCAAACCCCGGCCTTCGGGACTGGGGTTGAATTTAATTACCTGTGACTAACAGACGCATACATTCATCAGTCCCTTTTCTTTCGCTTGCGTGTGAAGTCAAGCACCCGTGACTGACAGATATCCTGAGTTCATCAGTTCCTTTCTTTCTCTTATTCCACAAATCGTCCGCGTGCTTTGTTGATATACGTCTTGGAAACTGCTATGTCTGTGTTTATATCAGGTGACTAGACCTGACGGCGAAATAAAAATAGTTTGGACTCCTTGTTTACAACCACGGCGTTTGTCTATTCTTCCTCTGTGCAAGTCCTACATCCACCGAACTGCATGCAGCATGTTATCCACTAAGTAACAACCGTTGTGCAACATCTCTTTCAAGTTGTTTTGTGATAACGCATAGAAGTTGTTCAAGTTGTTTTGTGATAACGCATAGAAGTTGTTCAAGTTGTGTTGTGATAACGCACAGAAGATCTCAAGCAATATCCTCTTAGTCAATTACCGCTATGTTGGTCAGCTTGCAATTCCAGTTACCCCACATTTGAAAAGGATCAAGTGGCAACACAATCTTCCATATTCTAACACAATCCTCATCTAATTTAGGGAATTAAGCTCTTCACTGTCTGTCTGTCTGTCTTATCACGTTAAACCAAACCGATATATAAAATTAACATTTCCCTAGCGTCATTTGAAATCTTGATCAAGTGCTCGGTAGGCGACTTTTTTATCGACTGAGCCAAACTGACAAGTCTTACATATCTACGAATATTTATACATAATACACAAGTTTCAGTAATCGTCTTCAATCGGAATAGAAGGAGTGGGGTTTGACCCTGCAACAGCCAGGCTTGTTTGCATTTACAATCACATTTACAATCACATTTTCTGACGTTTTCTCTTCTTTTTATCTGGGCGAGTACAAGAGAAAATACATAAACTTCCAGTTAAATAAAAGCAGAAGATAATATGTATTTGAAAACAAATAATTATGAAGTGTTTTTAGTATTAACTGTTATATTACTGTTTAGTAAAAGTGACTAAATCCTTAAAACACATTTCTGATTTCTTTGTTTTTTGTATCAGTATGGCTGTTCCTATACCACATGCTTAGCGTAACTGGTTTTCATTCCATTCAAAATAATGTCCCTTTCCACTGTGGGCATACTACATCGTTCATTGTTCTACGTTCGATCCATTGTTCTTCCATAGAAAACAAAATGTAAAAATCTATCCTAGCCAACACAAGGGGAGGTAATCATGCCCAGAGTGGCTCTGGCTTTAATTGGCAGTCGTAGAACTCTCCCATTAACATGATCTCAGAACGTTTTACATTTGAGAAAGCACCTCAAACCATTTGACCACTGGCTGATA
>VCCN01000565.1:391339-406380 GCA_006491835.1 Architeuthis dux
AAAGCCAGCGAAAATAATTAGAACACATCATTTGAAATTCTATTTTATTAACAGAAAAAAAAAGAATTCTGCTATCGTAACTGATATACACATCAATGTGATCTCTGTTCTTGTTTTATTGCTACTAGTTCTTCGATGTGTTGATCTATTAATGAGAGAGCACATCTTAAATCATTCTCAACTTACTTCGAGCCTTCGATTTGATAGATAGAAGTGCAGAAAACCCTATCTCTAGACTGGAGTTTTATTTTTACCTGATAGCCTTATCCCCCCACCCCTGGACTACCCCCCGGTTGGGAACCACTGACCTAAACATTAATTGTATCCCCTATTTTTCTTTACAGTAATGAAAACTGTTTGGCGAACCTGGCATCGACAGAAAATCCAATTGAGTTCTTGAATTACATGGGGGTTTTGCCAGGACAGCTTGAAAACGTGCATGAACAGTGTCGGCAGATCTACGGACAAGACTCGTTCATGTGTGTAAGTAAGTCTTCTATAAATATTTACTAAGATTAGCTTAGTCTGGCACAAGGCCATACGCACGGGGCACTAATGTGGGATCAAACTCACTTGAGCAGTAATGATGTGAGAGACTAATTTTCTAACCATAACTCTACATTGACATGTCCTTAGTAAGTCTACTGACTGGACTCGGTTTGTGAGAAATTCTCCCCAGTTTCTCGTATATGGTATTGCGATTTACTTAGAGGTTCAAATAAAAAGAGTCATATGTGTCAAATAAGTCTGGGTACACCGTTGTTCATTACATTGACACAGTAAATTCTTCTTCAGATCAAACTGATCGATTGTAGATACTATTAGGGTTTTCCTCTTGTTCACTGAACACTCGTCGTTGATCACATTTCGGATTGAGACTTACTATCGAAGCCATGGCAGATTAACAATTACGCTGAGTAGGCTTAAGCCTAGTATTACGTCTTGATGGGTTGGCTCTTATTATTAGGTATTTGTTGTTCGTTTGTTTTTATCTCTTTAGCTAGTTTAGCTGTGTTTAGTTTGAACGCGTTTGGTTCATAACTGTATTTAGCTGTGTTTAAGAAAAGAAGAGGAGAGAAACAAAGACACATGCAGGGCGATTGCCTGGTCAAGAGAGGGTATTCCCGTACCGAAAACGAGGCTCGTTAAATGGGGGCTGCTGGGTAGCCTCCGATTCGGCGTGTTTATTGACGTAAAAACATATACGTGCATACATAAGCATTACATGGTTTAATTAAGTGTACAAAAAATGGTTCAGTTTAGTGTACACGTGAGTATTTTGATGATATGGTACTTTTGCATTTATTTAACATAACAACTTTATTCTATGCAACGAATGGTGGGGTAAGAAGGCAAGGTCAGGAGAGGGGGGTGGCTTACTATAGCCCAGGTTTGGGGGGCGGGGGCGGTTGGCAGGTGATCAGTCATTTGGACATGTTGGCAAGACCGGCACGTGGCCTTTTTTTACTGGGACACAGTGACACAGGCGTTAGCACGTGGTCGGGAGCAATGACGTCATTACAGACACCATCGTCTCACATTGTCACTTTTATTTCCATCTCTCTCTCTCTCTCTCTCTCTCTCTCTCTCTCTCTCTCTCTCTCTCTCTCTCTCTCTCATATTCTCACCCTCTTTTTCCCCCGGTGTCTACCGACTTGCTATAATTGTGACAGGTATGTGTTAGCCCGACCAGCTGGCTGAACAGCTCCACACGTCATCATCAATCTTGGGCCTTCCTGTCATCCCCAGACATACTGGTCTGCCGAAACCGTTTTTCTCTACTACTCCACCCTTTCCCTCATCGACCAACGCCATAACTCAGAACCTTCTCGTTGTGAATGTTAATTTGCGAATAATTCTACGTATTTACTTAATTTTTGTTAACAAAAGTTTGATTTCACTTTGATTACCTACGCTTTTGATTGTAAAAAAAAATAGTTGTTTTTATCCTTGTTTTGATAAATAGAATGTTGATTAAAATTAAAACCGCCCTGTCGGTTGGGGCCTAGAATACGCCGACTGCATCCCCTGCAGAGGTAAGATCCCTCCCCCAAACAGGGACCAACTGTTTTTGCACCAAAGTCGCAAGACTCTAGTTAAAAAAAATAACCGTTCACCAAAGTCGCAAAACTCTATTAAAAAAAAAAATAATAATCTTTCACCAAAGTTGCAAGACTCTATTTTTTAAAATTTTAAACTGATTTCGGCATTAAATGACCCATCAAGGCAACCCTTGCCTATGCCCCTAAACAAATCAATCAATCAAATTAAAACTACATATTTATTTATTTTTGTGAACAAAGTTAAAACTATGTATTTAGTTTTTTTTTTAATTTTCTAAGTGAAATCAAACTTGTTTTTACAACAAATAAGTAAATACGTCGTTTTATTCGCTAATTAGGCAATTTCACCGATTCGGCGTAACACATATAGTGGTATACAGCGAGTGGAGGTGAACAGTTGGCCAAACGGTTAACACCACAGCAAATGGAATCGGTAAACCGAGGTAATTTTTTTAACACTTCGCACTTGGGAAAAGGCATGAATCACCACTTCGAATAGGTCAAGTAAGTGATTTACTCTCTGCTACTTGTAACATATGAGCCAGTGCAACCAGTTTTATGTTAATTGGAAATAAGATGGGCATCGTAAAGAAATCTGAGAAGTGCCACAAAGGATCCAGCATGATTAGCTAACGATCTACTAGTTAACGGGACAATTTTGTTTTTTGATACGGCCTAATGCTCTCACCTATAAAGCAGAGTTGGTCCCCCTGTCGCTCGACACACGAGGCAATGTTTGTTTGTCAACATTACTAGAATGATCCATGAATGCCCAATCATTGCCTGCGGAGAATTTTCTTGATAGGCCCGATGTTATAGACCAGTGGTCTTCAAACTTTAACTACTCGGTGAACCCTTTTCAATAGTTTAATTTTCTAGGGAATCCCTTTAAAAATAACTTTCCCTTATTCACATATGTATGTAACTAGTGGATTTTGGTTTGGTTTATGGAATTATCTGTATATGTATAAACCCAAATAGAAACTACACACTCGAATGGAAAAGTAAGAATGAAGCTTACTGAGTAAAAATAGACATATGAACGACTACTGATTAAACAGCACCCGTGTCAAGTGTAATGTTTATGTATGTATGTATGTATGTATGTATATGTTTTTAAGTCAATGAACACACCGAATCGAAGGGGTTGGGAAAACACGTACACAGTTCCGTGCGAACAGTCATTGGATAGCACGTAAAATGCTCCAACGCCGAAACGAAAACTCGAACGGGATACCTCCTAGACATTCACCGGTTCGCCTAAATCATGACTTGTTGAGCTCCTCGGACTGACAACCACGTCGTACAAGTCCCAAACGCAACTCCCCGTTCGACCGTCGCTGCTCCCTTTTATTGGCCAGAACAGCGTGTGAAAGACCCGTGTGTGGCAAGAGTGAAGCGTCAGTATCCTGGATGTACTGCGAAAGCTTTTGGTTTAAAAGAGCTATCACGAGCACACCACGTAGGTATTTCTGCGCACTTTGGACACCCCATTTTAAAACGTAAATTAAAATTTAAAAACTCTTGTTTGTAAGTTTTTTCTTGTTTTGTTAGAAAGAATAAAGTCCAAATATGTGTCCGGAAAAAAGGAAAAAAACTTCAACGTAGCTCTTAAAAGTCAATTTAAAGTTTTAAACTAAAATTTCCGCCATTTTGTTGACCCTTTTGGAAATTAAGTCTGTATTATATATTATTTCATTATAATATTAATAATATAAGTCATAATAATGTGGTTAGGTTCCTGAAAACGACTTTAAGTTAAGTGAAACTGATTTCCCAGTAGACACAATTATATAAATAGGTGTGTCACGGCGTGAATATCTTTAAGACACACGCCAGTCGTGGTATCGAGGGGCAAAGGCCAAACAACTACCACACGAGACGGGAATTAGGGATGTAACGTGGGAAACCTCTAATGGTGTACATACAAAAACTGCACAGGAGAAAAACAATGGTGAAAACGACACAGAATAATTCCGATAAATAACAACAACGCCTGGTTGGGCTTTTTGGGTGAAGCAATAATTGATTTATATATAACAAAACAAGATACGGGGGAGAGAAAAACCCGATTGAGAAAGAGAGGTTTGTTAAAAACAGCCCTTAGTCCTTTCGTAAGGCAAAATGTGAGTAGAAAAGGAGCCGATATTTCCTCGGAGAAATCTAGATTTTTGTCCGTAGTATTTACTTCTCGTAATGAAAGTAAGTCTACAACAATTGGTAGAGGAAAGTCATTTACCGTTTTTTTTAACCAAAGTTTTTTGATCGCTATTCTCCGACTGTGAGAGCACCAGACCTTTCGTCTTGTTCGTTCCGTTGCTGAGACGCTATTCTCTGTCTTTCGTTTTTCTTTGTTCTCTGCGCGCCATTTTTTAAATCTCGAAGAAACGAGATTTTCGTACGTTTTTTCGTTCCTTAGTTTACTTTGGCGCCTTTTCTTTTTCCGATGGAAGGGGCGTAACTCCGATAGACTAGAACCAGAATTATGCCCCTTTCACTACAAGGGGGTATTTAATTTATTGTAAGAATTGTGTGACTAACTTATATCTAGTCAGAAAAATCACTTAATTCGCAATTCCGCCTACAATATTTGATATTATCGTATATTCATATCTTTTTTCTCAACGACGTTATATCGAAACAACGTTTAATAAAACGACGTTAATCGACGAGTTCCTGTAATTTGATAAGCTGTAGAATGTGATAGCAAGCTCAGACTGTCCAAAGAAAAAAGAAGATTTTATAGATATAATTTATTTTTTGTTTCATTATAATTCTGATTGTCACAATAATATATGTTTTTTATATCTTGTATAATTACATTTTGATAATTTATATATAATTATATGATAATTTATATATAATTGTATGATAATTTATATATAATTACATTTTGATCTCAATAAATTTCTGATTTCTGATGAGGACTGAAGAATGGATCGGGCGAAACGTTGTGTTGACAACATCAAAGATGGAAAGAAGAGATTCGACAGTCCGAACAAAAGTTGGAATATTAATGTCTCTTCTCGAAGTTATAGATAATGTTTGTTATTGTATTTACAGCCGCCGAACCATCCTTCTGAAATCTGCTACAAGATGCTCTGTTATATACCATCGTCAAAACGATGTGTTGCCAAAAGTGAACAGAAAGCAGCCCTCGGCACGCCCTGCGGAAACAAAAAGGTTCGATATTCTTTGCTGAAATTTAGTTTCTAGAAAAGCCAGAATATACTATTATTATTTCGTAGCAAGAAGGAAAAATCCTATCTTCGTTGCCCGTCAATATTTTTTTCTAAATGTTATACATTGTTTGCCCTTTTCCACTCGATACCACGACTGGCGTGTGTCTTAAAACATTCATTAGTTTCATATCTGGAAATTTTCCCACACTCTCAGTAAACTACCTAACTTTATATTTTGCCTTCTATCTTCCTACCCTCTTATTAAACTATCTAACTTTATTTTCTGTCCTCTATCTTCCCACCTTTTTATTAAACTACCGAACATTTCCCTTATGTTTTTACTGAAAGCGTAGCATTCGAACGCAGGTAGGAACAAGGGAAATAATATCATAGATGTTCCATTGTGTTCCATTGACTCCGATATAATTGGCATGTGTTGCCAAATAAATCTCTATTTATACCAATATTTCTAGTTTAAGAAACATGTTTAACAACGTATTTAATAACATATTTAACTGGAGATTTAAAAAGAATAGTGTGTCCGCTGCGGCTACTCTACAGATTATGTATGAAATTACACTGTCTATGAATCCCAAATGTTCAAGACTAAAATTCGTAATAATTACTAGATATGATAAAGCAACCAATCTTCGCAGACTAAACTATATGTAAGTCGAAACAATTTAATTCACCATATAAATTATCGTAAATATTTTTATGGTAAACCATTATTAATTTTGGACTATTTTCCTTCATCTTAATTTAAAATAAAATCAAAACTTGACGCAGGCCGTCGATCTACAACAGTGAGTAAACAGCGCGGATCGGAAATAAATAAATAAGCTCTCGATGAAACTCGAACTCACGTCCTTTTTGCCACAGAGAAGCCTGCTTAAACGCACTAGCTTCTCTGCCATCTGAACTACGAGAAGATTAAATCTAAGTTTAGACACACTCTCCATCCAGATCACTTACTAGCTGAATTCCGCCCAATCGTGTGGTTTCCAACTAGTATAGCATTGTAGTTGCATTGTAGTTACATTGTAAATAGAACCCCATCTAAAACCCTTTAAATTGTTTATATAATTGTACGTAAAGGTCGGTCGACTGGCTTCGACCTCGTAGTAAGAGAAAATGAAATTTTCAAGTCCTCTTCTTTTCTTTCTTGTAGTGGTGCTTTTTGGGAAACTGCGTTGGGAACAGCACAGCATCCGTCGTTGCAGGTAAATGACACATTTGTATTCTTATTTAGTCACTCAGTATCGATTTCAAGATCATCATTAATCATTGTCGATTATTTAATGTTAAGTAATGATTTGCAGTTTAACAGTGTTCTGTAAAGAATAGTACAAGCAGATGTTAGATGATTACATTCCACAATAGCTGCCTCTGAAAGATCTGTAATATCTACTGGCCTAACAAGATCTCTAATGAAGAACTGTATATGAGGACAGACAGTAGGGGTATGTCCCTGGAGATTAAGATTCGTAGGTTCCGATGGCTTGGTCACGTCCTGAAGATGTCCATTGAAGGAATACTTAAGTTTACCTTAAGATAGATCCAACTGGGAAGTGAAAGAGGGGCTGGACAAAGACCACCTGGCGGAGGACAGTGATAATGGACTTGAAAGAGCTGGGACTCACGTGGAGCCAAGCACAAACCAAAGCAGAAGACGGGGTTCAATGGCTTGGTATGATTGCGCCCTTATGTCCCAGCCGGGAGGGAGAGGATTAAATAAATAAAATTATTATCAATTGTTTTGAAGTTGAATTTTAATACTGTATTTTGTACTATTTTTCAGACGACTGTCCATATCCTGATCTTCCCAAACTAGTCGACTGCAGCCAGGCGACTCCAATAATCTGCAAAAACAAAGACTTCTACAAACGATGCTGCTTTTCCTGTAATAGAAGTAAGCATTTTTAAACACTTTGACTACGCATCCACACATCATCATCATCATCATCATCATCATCATCATCATCATCATCATCATCATCATCATCATCCTCCATTTAAAGTCAGTTGTCGGGCATAGGCCTTCCCCTTGGTCTGCCTATTTTTCACTTTTGTGAGCCCCGGTGCCAAAACATTGTGAACCTGTCGAGATCATCACACCATCTTACTGTTTGCCGGCCTCAATTTCGCCCATGCCCTCAAGGGATCCATATTATGTGTCGCGATGTCCAGCGATTGTCAAGCATCCTTGCAAGCTGACCATATAAATTAGCTAATTGTTTTTTAGGATATCTCTGACATGTTTTTCCCCCTGATATATTGTGCTGTTTTGTGATCTTTCCATGTGATGTTTAGCATGATCTGTGTTCCCCCCCGCACGCTGCATGGTTCTTAGTTTGAGAGCCAATCTCTTGGTTAAGTTCCATGTTTCAGCTCAGTAGGTAACTAGCGGCAGGATGCAATGCTTTTGACGATTCGATAGAGAAGCATTGAACCAAGTAGATGTAGTGATTTCCTTTTTTTTTAAGCTCTACTTTTTCCAATTTGCATCGACACCACGGCCATGTGCACATATTATCTTCTTTTTCTTTTATAAAGGACAGAACATTCCCATTTAAAGAATACGTATTGATTTCATGAAAACTTTCAAGACGAATTCAAGCATTTTTCGTGTGTCTTTTGACAAAGAATTCAGTAAACGAATTATTGTGAACTGGTATCTTTTGATCACACAATTTTCTAAAGGCCTGGAGTTTTATTTCTGACTGCATGAATATATCGCAACGCTCGTGGAATGTGAGCGCTGCGATACAAAGCAACAATAAAGATGAAAAGAAACACTAGTCAAAAATTAATAATGGATATGTTTCATCTAAGATATTCGGACAACATAGTTTCGTAAACGGACAAAACCTGTCGGCAATGTTTGCAAGAGAGACGTTGTTGAGTTAAATATCCAGTTTGTCTGGTCAGGGTATGTCGGGTAAGAAAATATCCAGACAGACCTCGCCTTAAAAACTTGACCCGAACTGGAATAACCTTTAATTGTCTTTCAGAATTTCAATTTCACTCAAACAAGTCTGGCACGTCGACCATTTGCATTTCAGTTTTGATTTTCTGTTCATGTGGGCAAAATGTGCAAAGTTGTAGCAGTGTGTTTGTATATGAATATATAAACACACACATATACAGTATCGCCTATAAATAAGAACACCCCATACGACTCCTTGTATAGAAAGTTAATTTTCTCCTAAACCAAATAGCAGGATTTTATTATTTCTAGTGGAATATTACACAATCAAATCGGATATCATCATGTATTATTTATGATCAAACTCTACAGCATTGAAACTCTGTTGACATAAATATTAATAATGCCGTCCAAAAGTTTATTTAAAATCAATAGTTTGGTCATATGCAACTGATAGGTACTCATTTATGAGAGATACTGATATGGGTGTACTCATTTATGGGAGATACTGATAGGGGTGTATTCATTTGTGGGAGATACTGATAGGGGTGTACTCATTTGTGGGAGATACTGATAGGGGTGTATTCATTTATGGGAGATACTGATAGGGGTGTACTGATTTATAGGAGATACTCTGCAACGGAGGATAAAACTATGATAAAAATAAAAAAGACATTTATAGAAATCTACCAATTGAATTACAGGATCATAAAAAGACCTCAGCTGTACGTTTCAGTAGATTTGATTTAACAGGCACAAGATCTGAGTCCAATATCTACGCTAACAAGCTATGGCCCAATATCTAAGCTACCAGGCTATGGCCCAAGATCTGGGCTAACAGACTATGACCCGATATATAAGCTAACAGACTGTAGCCTACGAGGTGGTGGCCCAAGATACGAGCTAACTGACTGTGACCCACGATTTTAGCTAACTGGCTGTGGCCCAGGATCTGAGCTAACAGACTGTGGCCCAAGATCTGTGTTTAAAGGCTGTGGTCCAAGATTTGAGCACATTCTACAACCTAACACAAGTAACTAAAGAAAAGGACCTAGGATGATAGTGGATGGGCAGCTACGCTTCAATAAATAGGATGCTTGGTGTAATCTGAAGCACATTCAAATACATGGACACCACAATATTCAGAATGCTTTACAAAACCCTGGGTAGACCACATGTAGAATATGTCAGCATTATCTGGTCTCCACACACCAAAAATTACAGAGACATGTTAGAGAGGTTGCAGAGGAGAAGTACAAAACTGGTGCCACAATTAAAAGACCTGCCATATGAAAACAGACTTAGAATATTACAGCTACTCACTCTATATTACAGAGGATTGAGAAGTGACCTGATACACATTTACAAATTAACACACCGTATGGTAGAAATGGACGCAGATACTCACTGTAGGATATGCAAACAGAGCAAACTCATGCTACAAATAACACTAAGAACAACAGAGGTCACAGTCACACATACCAGATGCACCCCACCCTGGTATTAGATTTATCACATCAAGATCACTTTCATACTGGAACTCCCTTTCAGATGAAACAGTAAATTCTGTTTCTATTAACATGTTTAAAAACAACCTATCAAAAGAAACTAGCTTACCACTCATGCATAAACATTTCTAAAATAATCACACCTAAAATGCCAACCCCTATTAGTTTTTAGGTAAATTTTGTGATATACTTGCTCAGTAAGCTTTCCCCGTGCATGTGTGCCTGGGCACAAAAATGTTTTTCCGTACATGTATGCTTAAGCCCTGAAAACGTTTTTTAGTGCTTGTATGCTTAAGCCCCAAATATATTTCCCGATGCATGCATACTTAAGCACAAAAAGTTTTTTCCTGTGCATATACGGTAAAGATCTAAAATAATTTCGCATTCATGTATGCTTAAGGCCCTAAAACGTTTTTTCTTAATTTCTATTCTACTTGTTTCTTGAGATTCTTTGCCTCTCCAGGACAGAATATGCAAATTCTGATTTTTATTCATCATGCAAGATTATTCTATCGCCTCTTCACATTTCCTGATTATATTTTCTTGTTGAAATCTCGTTCTCGCGAGAAGTGTTATCTTAAGTCTCAGAAAAAGATCTCGCTGTTTTTTCCACTTTTATTTGCAACATTCATATTTTCAAACTCTTCATTCATCGGCGTTCGCTGAATTTCTCGTTGTACTTTCGCCCGTTCTCGTTAAACTCGTTCACCGATGACAGCAATTGTCTGATTTATGTACCAACGTTTCAAATGGCTGTCTGATTTTTCCTCAGATTTCACAGCCCAAGATTCCTGCAAAGACGCCCCTATTCGTATCCTCTCCCGTTTCACGTGTCCCCAGTTCCTGAAGGCACATGGAACAATACAGTGCAAAAATGACCCGAACATAAAGCAATACTGCTGTGCTTCTTGCAAAGGTAGGTGTTTCTTTCAAATGATGAAGTTTAATTGTTTCTTCACCTACACACTCATCATATCAGCATCATTTTTCATGATGTGACATCGATCTGTCACAGTTTCAAGTCCTCCAGGTAGAAATTTACCAATTGAATTACAGGATCATAAAGAAACCTCAGCTGTACGTTCCTGCAGATTTGATTTAACAGGCACAAGATCTGAGCCCAAGATCTACGCTAACAGACTATGACCCGATATATATGCTAACAGACTATAGCCCACGAGGATGTGGCCCAAGATATGAGCTAACTGACTGTGAGTCAGAATTTGAGCTAACTGACTGTGACCCAAGATTTGAGCTAACTAGCTGTGACCCAAGATCTGAGCTAACTGGCTGTGGCCCAGGATCTGAGCTAACTGGCTGTGGCCCAGGATCTGAGCTAACAGACTATGACCCGATATATAAGCTAAGAGACTGTAGCCCACGCGGCTGTGACCCAAGATATTAGCTAACTGGCTGTGATCCAAGATGTGAGCTAACTAGCTGTGACCCAAGATCTGAGCTAACAGACTGTGGCCCAAGATCTGTGTTTAAAAGGTCCAAGTTTTGAGCACACTGGTTGTGGTTCAAGATATGGACTAACAGGCAGTAACCCACAAATCGGCAGAACCTCCACTACGTAACTTGCAGCAGTTAAAGGGCAGCGATCTTAACATCCTGGCACCTGGTGGTAGCGAAAAATGAAACAATAATCACAGTTGTAATTTAGCTCTGAATGCATTTGAACCCGATATACTTAGATAGGGTTTCGGGTTTTTTATCACTGCCCACTCACTTCATCACTACTCCACTACCCCTTCACTCTCCAGCTTTGCCATAGTCATTTCTGCACTAACAGGCTAAACATTTCTAAAGAATTATGATTAAGCACCTAATATCAAGTTCAGGATTTTCCTCCCGCGGACCAAGAGGGCTATACAACAGTATGTTGTGCATTGAAAATCAGGAAAAGTCGCTTGTCAGCGGTCAAGAACTAATGTAATGTTATATAGTATATTGAATATGGCTATTATATGTATACTTGTTTATGACAGGTAAGCATTAACCAAAAAGATATGCCTTTATCTTTAATAATGTTCACCTTTAGAACTTTTCTTAATTTGCATTTACAGATCTCAAAAACCAAACAGCAGTAGATCCGACCCCTACTATGTCCACACTATCGTCTAACTGCACCGATAGAAATGATACCAAACTGAATGGCGTCGACTGTCCACAGTTTATTTCCTTGTACGGTACCGAAATGTGTAAACGAGATATGGTTCAAACCACTTGCTGTGCCAGTTGTACTTGATGGTTTCTTTTAATCGGTAAGTTTTTTTTTATCCTAATTGGATAGACATGAGCCACTCGTCAAGTTTAGTAATTGTAACATTTTGCCCGCAAGTGAGCGCAGAGTTTTAATTTGTACTTTTAGTATGGCAGGCTGCACCACAACACCACTACGTCCGGCCCCTTCCCAACATGCACCCTTTGAACTGGCACTGCCCGAGTTTACTTTGATTACTTTCACATACTTGAAAACACTGCAATACCCCAGTGGTATTAACAATTACATTTCTCTACATGTTTCTTTCTATCTTACCTGTCTGTTGCAAACTAACATCTCTTAACCCTTTATGGGGCAAGTGACTATATATGATCACCTGAGGACCCGTCAGCCACATACAAATATTGTAGCCACAAAGACAACATCATACGCACCAATGTGGTCTGCAAGCTTTGCAAAGTACACTTGTGTTTGAACAAAGACAGAAACTGTTTTGAGGCATACCATGCAATATAGCTAGAGGGCTGAACATTTAAATATTTACTCCTTATTATGTCTAAAAAAAACTTTTTTTTTGTTTTTTAAAAATCCTCATCCTAAATAGGTTTTAGGTGTGCGTTTCAATTTAAAATGTAAGTTTATGCTAAATTGACCTCTTAGTCTGTTCCCATTTGTTATTTGTTGAAAATTTAGACTTTTAGTGATCATTGTCCAACAAAAGGTGAGAGAAGTAACTTATTCATTGATCACCCGTTTTTCCTATTTGTACTTGATCACCCCCAACACGGCATGCTGCCAAAAGACGTAGGTCACGTGATGGTTTCTATTGACTGACTAACCGGACGTGTTTGTTGTTATTTTTCAGAGATGACCGAAACATCTTGACGTTATTTATTCGCAAGGCTGATATTCAACGGATTACAGTGACCTTCCCGGTGCTCTTCCGAAAATGGATAGATCTTCAATGTACGAGGTCCGACCGGAACGTATCCAACCATTTAATATTAACGAAAAATAGTCTACTTAGGGCAATGGTGCCTTAGTCCCCTTCAAAATACTCCCCTTGGGACCTCACACACTTATCACAGAGACCCTTTCACTTAAAAACATTCTGAAAAGTCCTCTTTCGGGATCGCCATCAGCTGCCTCGTCGCGTCCTCCTTAATCTCGTCCAAGGTATGAAATCTCCTCCCTTTCAACGGCGAATAGCCAGAAGTCGCAGTGAGCTGAATCTGGACTGTAATGGGATTGGGACCGATAAACCTCGATGCGATGTTTTGCCAAAGAAAAAAACTGTACGAGACGTGAAAAACAGTACAGAAAATGGCGCCTCGATGCCGACTGCGTAACCCCACGGGAAAGAGTCTGCTCATGTATTAGCCATAAGGTCTCCCCTGATTGGTTGCTAAATTACATCAGGGCGGCGCGACAGGTTCTCGAGATATTCAAAATAG
Source organism: Architeuthis dux (assembly GCA_006491835.1). Lineage (NCBI taxonomy): Eukaryota > Metazoa > Mollusca > Cephalopoda > Oegopsida > Architeuthidae > Architeuthis > Architeuthis dux. The sequence goes on from VCCN01000565.1 coordinate 404,703, forward strand.
CTGGATACTTTCCGGGCAGAACTCGTACAGCGCCAAAGGGATTTTAAATGCGCAGAAAAGGAACAGAAAAGAATATCTGATGTGACCCTAACCTGCTGACCCAGCTTTGTATTAAACAGTCTTTGACCTGATCAAAGGGACATTTTGTAGAGGACATTTTCACTCATGTATATATTCATTAAAAAAAAGGGTGAGGACACTCTTTAAAGAAGATTAATATAATTCCAGATTTCTGTATTTTTTATTTCATTTTATTTTTATTTTTTAAATACATAAACACCAATATGCTTCTTAAACTTGTTTCTTGGTTTGGTGCTTGTATATAATCTGCTGGGTTCTTCCCAACGTTGGCCTATGAATTATGAAAATGTAATGCTTGAATTTGCGCTGATGCATAGCTAGAGAGTTGGGGATCCGGGGGCTTGATTCCCTGAGGGGCCTCCTCCAACAATTAGTGAGATTGGTTATTGTATAATGTCAGTAGAAACCAGGGTTGCCAGATCAGTTTTCTCAAAACGGACAATAGTGTTCCCAAAATCGGACAAAGAAGGTCATCCTTGCTCGATATCTGTCAAATTCGGACAGAAAAAGATTGATGGCTAAAAATATCAAAGTAAATAGCCAAAAGTGGCTAGAACTGATATCCGATATCTAAAAACCAAAAATATATCTAAATTTAGATATAAAATATCTAAGTTGGCAACGCTGAGTGGGGCCTTAAAATTGGACAATTTTGAATGTCCGGTTCTTAAAACTTTTAATCGGAGATCAGGGCTAAAAACTGACCCTGGTAGAAACGCAGTTGAACTACTATTTATAAAGCTTTTGAAGCCCTCTCCATTGGGAGCACAGAGATGTTTTCAAATTGCCTCACCCAAATCCCTAACACAGCTACGCCTCTGAATTTGACAGATAACGCTAAATAAATGGAGATTAAAAGAGTAAATAAAAAAGATATAGAGAAAAGGAATTAAAAACAGCGTGGAAGTTCAATTGTCACGATTCACAGCATTCGTTTCTGACCCCGGAATGTTGCAGCCATGGATTTAAAAAATGTCAGCCATGACATTTATAGTGATAATAATAATGACTTATTTTCATAAAATGAGTTTTTGGCTTCTTGTTTTTCACTAATAAAAGTTTCCACTGTTGAATAAACGATATCAGTACTCGTTTGAATGACGACGTTCACTCGCTTGAAGAGATACAGCAGCATTGAAACAGTTTGACAAATTGTCGCGAGTCTCGTAATAGAATATTAAAAAATATATGTATATCTGGTTAAATACGACGGACAAGGAGCATCTTGTTAATTTATTGCTTTTTGGGGGACTGTGTCCTCTATCAAAAACAACCCCTAAATGTCTTATTTGGACACACAACTACTACCTTATCCAGACGCCTAACTTGCCACCCATTAGACCAAAGTGCCATAAGACAACATATAAATACACACATGCCTTTGGAAACCCTTATACGTGAGATACTTGTAGACGACACCCATGTATTATACTGGATGAATTGCAAAGAAAGACTGATAATCTTGGATGCCTTAGTTATTAAAAAGAGGAATCCAACAAGATGTTCCTTGTCCGTCGTATTAAACAAACATGCATGAATGAAGGATTTCTACCCAAGTATACATTATTTACACAGATATATATATATGTGTGTGTGT